>JAMBLF010000470.1:0-267601 GCA_030578115.1 Leucoptera coffeella
ACACCACTACCGCAATATTAATGCTAAAAACTAACCTAAAAGATATCATAGTGCTTCCAAGGTTCTGTCCACCCAAAAGGGATTAAAGGACGTGAATGTATGTGTGTATATGTATGTAATGATCTATTTTTCCCGTTCAAGATGGCACTAACAAAGAACAAGAGTATATTCATGAATAAACGAATAACTGTCCTCTATACTACTAGTAAGAAAGCACCCAAGAAAGATCTTAAGGTAAGAATAAGCTACAAGTTAATACCTTTATAATAACATACATAACACACGTAAATACATAATTCGATGTAGCTCAGTTGTTTGGGGATTGGCTCTGTATCAGTGGGTACAGGGTTCAAATCCCGTTTGAGCAGGTACCAATGGAAATGAAGTTTAATGAATTTCTTAGTACATTTTCGTAATAAAAATACCTGAGGAATTCTACCTGTTCGGGGAACAATAGTTAGTGCTTGTAAATGGCGACATGGCTGACCACCTGTCACATTGAGTACTGACTATCTGGTCAACACGTGGGTTCGAGGTGGCCATAGAATTACTACCTCCGCAATTGCGGAAATGGATACCTGAACCTCTTACTACTCCGCAAGGGTTAATGGTCGTGAACGCGTCAGCATATCCCCAAAGGTCAATGTGTGTAAAAAAGTTATATTATTAAAGTGAAACATGTTTTACGTAGTCTCATGTTTTTCGTCTGTATATTGCATGTCGCGTGACGGTCGTGACGTCATGTGTATTAGTACCAATACTCCCTTTTGGTGGCGTTGTCAGCGTTGTATACTAAACATCTTTAATGCTACAGCATTAGTATTTAGTTTAATGTCTACAATATGAATAATAGCCACATATTCACTTTTACCGTGGTTTCGCAAAACACTCATTTTTTATGATATACTAGCGACCCGCTCCAGCTTCGCACGGGTATAAAAGTAGCCTACTCCACTATTTAATGGATGTTATTATACATAATATAAACCTTCCTCTTGAATCAAAAAAACCGCATCAAAATCCGTTGCGTAGTTTCAAAGATTTAAGCATACAAAGGGACATAGGGACAGATAAAGCGACTTTCTTTTATACTATGTAGTGATACCATATGTGACACGTATGCATTTATTGTCCACAGAAAAAGGTATCAAAACTGCAAGCCTTACAGAAGACAGGTCGTCTTCCAGGCAAACCTTCTATTAGCAAACGAAATATAAGGCGCAAGAAAGCAAAGGCTATTAAGAAAACCGCCACTGCCTAAATATAGTAACATTTCAATCAAGCCTATGTCAGTCCACTGCTGGACGTAGGCCTCCCCAAGTTAAGTAAACACGATCACTCGTGACCCTCAGCCAACTACCAGCGACCTTTTTCAGGTCATCGGTCCATCTAGCAGGGGGCGTCCTACACTACGTTTAGTCGTTTACCGAGACGTAACATTTCTGTCTGGTTCAAATGTTGTATAGAATATACGCGTTAAGTAAATAGTGATATAATTATATTCAGAGGTTAAACTGGGGTTTACTGATGGGTTTTAGCGCAAACGCAAGTCAATATCAGATCAGTGATAGTGTGAAGTTGGTAGTGGATTGACGAGTGTCAAATTTCACCCTTAAATTGGTAAAACTGTCCAATTTCGCTTCAAAATGGCGTAATTTGTCACTTTTGCTAATCCACTACCAACTTCACACTATTATTGATCTGATATTGAACTGATATCTTACAAAACATTAGTGGACTATGGCCCCAGGCACGTTGACCAATCGCAGACATTTGTCACGTCTCATTGGTCAAATCGTGAACACATGATGACGTCACTATTTTCTTAATGCGAATTATACTGTAGTTTGAAATTGAGTTTTGTATAGTTGTGATAAGGTTTGTTTTAGATTGAAGTTCTTCTATTAAATTAGTATTGGAAAATTGTAAGTATATATACAGTATTTTTTAGACACTGGTTGTCTCTTAAAAGTTTAAATCTATACTAGTTTCATACATATATATACATCAACGCCCGTTTCGCTATAAAGTTAGGCAGAGATTTCAGATCCTTATCTGTCTGCCTGGCAAACCACTTTCGCTTCATTGACAATCATACACTACCTCATACACACTCATATCTTCATACATACTTATTTCACATACAGGATAATGTAGATGTTATTTAATAAGATACAAATACCGACATTATTATAGTACATTCTTGTCAAGGCGGGTGTTAGTAGTGAAGAACAGAAGAGCATGTATGAGAAGGTTAATGGGTGTGAGTGAAGCAAGAGATTTGTCATCCGTTCCAGGTGGCGATCGATAGTCGCTGCCGATCCTATTGGGGATGTAGAGACGTGAATATATGTATGTATGTACAATAACCGACCTAAATAACTGAAAATAAGTTTGTTATTAAAACACAATTAACGGAAACTCTTTTGATATATAGTTGTCAAGGAAGAAGTTTGGATTGTGTGAAAAACTACTTTATTACAACGTGTTTAGTTCGGTTCGGTTTGAAATGACACTCAATAATGTATGTATCTTTATTTATTTATAATTATGATGATAATAGAAGTGCACTGTGAAATAAACCTTATTGTAATGAAATAAAACTCAGTTTTAAACATGTTTAAATTGTATAAACTGATTCATAGAAAGATCTTACTAAAAGCTGTAATTATAGATTTGTATAAAAGTTTGTTCTTTGACATTTTAAGGTAAATGTCAGTCTGTTTAACCAATAGTGTCAGTTAGTTTAAACAATTTGAGAAAACATACATATGCATACATTTATACGTAGTGTGAACGTTAAACCCTTTCGGGGTAGTCAGAGATTGAGTGTTGATATTTTTGACATACACATCACGCTTTCTTCTTGACAAAGGTAAGCAGATATGAAAAATTGTGTTTTTTACTTAAGAATTTTAATCGCTGTATTTTTTAAGTGATACTATTGGTTAAACCGACTTAATAATAATGAAAGGACAAAATTTATGGAGTACTTACTAAGTTCTTTTATAAGTTTGGTATAAAATGTTTGTTATTATATTTAATAGTAAAATATGAAATTTCACGTATAATTGTACTGTTAAAAAATAGCATTAATAAACTAAAACAATAAAAGGAAATTCATTATAATACAACTTTCATATAGATTGTTGACATGTGCCAGTAAAAGTAAAATAAAAGAACATTTCAATATGGTAAAAATGATACTTTTTAATAGGCTATATTTTTAACTATGTGATTTAGGACAATCTCTGTTCTGGCTAAATTTGTAAGTGAAAATTGTCGATATTTTGTATAAAATATATTTAAACTACAAAAAATGACGTATTTTATTTATATACACATTACGCCCGTCTCTCTGTAGAGGTATAGGCAGAGATCATATATCCCTATCTGTCAAAATCCATCACAACCCTCATTGCGATGCAGAAAGTGAAAAGATATTTTGCCTTAATGTTCTATCCGAATTCGACGTAGCTCAGTTTTTTGGGGCTTGACTCTGTATCAGTGGGTTCAAATCCCGCTTGAGCATATAGCAATGAAAATGAAGTTTAATGAATTTCTATGTACATTTTCGTAATAAAAATACATTTACGAAATGCATCTAATTATACGGCGAGGGAACCTACCTGGTGTGCGTTCGCGTAGCGATTAAGTATTCTTCGTAATAGAGAATGGCGGCTGCGCTATAAAGAGTGTATCAATGTATGGGTTTTAAGGTAAACCAACCAAATTGTGGTCTTTTCTATGTTATAGAGAGTTTATCGTTATAGAGAATAATGTTATAAAGAGTTTACACTGTATTTAGATTATATCTCAAGTCTCAAGCGCATACTTAAATAAAGTACCTACGTAAACGGTACCTACTTTCTGTCATAGTCAAACACATTTAAAAAAGTAGGTGTACAAAAATAAATGACCTATAAATTATATCGAAACAACAATTGTGTTATCACCTGTACCAATTCAATACCGGTATTATACTGTAAATTTTGGGATGTTACCTAAATATATTGCACGGCCGCTTTTTTGTAGCTATCCGAACTTGGTCGGGTTATGTAGGTTTTCGATGCTTCGTCAGTATTATAATTGTTTTTCTTTAATTACTGAATTTAATGACATGAAATTTTGCATGTGAATAGTTGAATGAATACACTAATTATTGGCATACATTTTACCATGCAATTCCTTTAGAACGTCATGATATTTGACTGCTTTGTAAACAGTGATCTATTCGTGGTAAATTGTCCTATAACTCTTTAATTACTAACGGAACATCATTGATACTTGGCAACGTGTTGCAGACACTTACAAGGTTTGTATAAACGTGAAAATCTAGACCCCAAAGTGCATACTTTAAGAACTATGACCTAATAAGCGTATTTTACGTTTATATTTTTATCTTTTAAGCCTTACGATTTTTTCTAAATCTGTTTATTAAACAAATATAAACAAATTCAAAACAACGTATGTAAAAATCTACAGCTCTCTATGTAAGCGCTTTGTATGAAAACTAGCTAATGGCCAAACGTTCGCGTAGCGGAAACTTGAATTTCTCCGAAGTTTATGCATGCACTAATTTTATTCATACATACACAATTACACACAAATACACACTAATTTTTGGACACATCTCTTTTCTTCTAAAGTCAATGGATCAAAAAAAGTTCCGCTGGGCGAACGTTCGCCCAGCGGAATCAGTTTTTGGTGAATTTCTCCACAATGGCTGCATGCACAAATTTTTTTTTATCATACACAATTATACGACGTCATACACTAAATATCTGCATAATTAAAATCTTTAAATTCAACAACATTCCGCTGCGCGAACGCACACACCTACCTGTTCTCCAAATGAGTAATAATAGTTTTTTTTTAAATTCTTCATTAAGCCATTCACCACTAAGATTATTTCGGCTGAAGTACAAACACTGATGCCATGACGTTTGAACTTCTTATTTCATCACCATAGTTACACCAACGCCGCCAGCCGCTACAACCGAAGAAAAACGAAACCGAAGCTCCAATATCTTCCTTGTTCTTCGGTTCGTTCCAGTTAAGGATCCAAATATAATCCCAAAGCAAACATATTAATTCGACATAGCTCAGTTGTTTGGGGCTTGGATCTGTATTAGTGGGCACAGGGTTCAAATCCCTCTTGAGCATGTACAATGAAAATGAAGTTTAATGAATTTCTGTGTACATTTTCGTAATAAAAATACATTTACGAAATGCGTCGAATAATATGGTGAGGGAAAACATCGTGAGGAAACGTACATATTCTCCCAAATAATAGTTAAATGGCGACATGGCTTAACACCTGTCACATTGAGTACTGACTATCTGGTTAACACGTGGACTCGATGTGGCCATAGAATTACGACCTTCGCAATTACGGAGAGAGAGATCCAATTATGGAAACCTGAACCTCTTGACTACCCCGCAAGGGTTAATAGTAGAGAATGCGTTTGTCTTTTTTGTTCTCTCCGAAAGGGATTAAAGGACGTGAATGTATATGTTTGTAAATACGTTAATAAGTTACATAATACATTCACGTCCTTTAATCCCTTTCGGTGTGGACAGAACCGTGGACTTGGAGTCATCCCCTTTGTCACTTATTATGTACATTGAGGTTTTGATGTCATATGGAATATTGGTGATAGGTTGCTAGCCCATCGCCCAATTAATTTCATTGACCCCTAGTCCCTACGACATGCCGGGATGAACAGCAGCTAGTTAACATTCTTTTTACGTCCCAGCTAACACGGGAGACTAAAATAAAAGGAATGAAACACAGGCAATAAATTTTGAAATGATTTATTCGCATTATCCATACACTATCATTTACAATAGTTAATTTAAAGTCGCCCCAACGACACATTCACACAACTACATTACAATACATGATTTGTTTATATCTACATCGAAACTGGCATTAGTACTTCGTTTTTACATACATAAACTGTTACTTACATACAAACTTTCTCAACACGACATCTAGCGTTCGTAAACTCGAAACAGTACATCAAAAAGATCTATATAAATAAAGACCTGACTAGTTTTTGATATTGCACACTAGATGTCGCTGTAACATTACGAATACTCGAAATGAATAGTTTCTCAACCTGTCAATCTCTATATAATAGACATAAATGTGATGTTAGGACAATATTAGGCCTAATTATGAATACGAAGTACTAATCTTTAATAATTTACATTGTACCGTTGTAGCACGGTGTTATGATTATATATATGTAGTAATTCCGAAATAATATTATTCTTGCTTCGTTTTTACAAGTGCTTTCATAAATTAATTCCTATTAAAATATATGTATTGTTGATTAGTCGAATCTCTCTGTAATAAAAATAATTATAAATATATACACAATGTAAAGTTATATATTCGTGATTCATATTATATCAAATTGTAATCGAATATTAATTATCTTTATTCAAAGTTTAGTATAAATAACAGACTTTCGAGTGAAATAGAATTTCAATGCCAAGAGACAACCAGTGTCAGGCAAATGTTTTGACTTTCAATGAATGTACTGTACTTGTACTTATATTGAATAAAAACATTTGACTTTGACTTTGAAATAACTTAAAATATGCTTTAATCTGGCCATAGAATGATTTTTGAAGTTATTTATTCTGTTGACATATGTAGAACTTAATATTTAATTTGTGCGAAGATAAATTTTCACGGAATGTTGTGAAGTTAGTCGAGATTGAATAGAGAATACTGTTAGAAGTTATACTTAAATAAAATACTGTTATTTAGGCTGTTTTAAATGAATTTACACTAGACTGAATGTTATTACTGACGCATAGTTTTTTTTTAACTTGCTTAGAAGATTATTTTCGCATAAATTCAATAGACAAAGAAATATATTATTATTTTGATTTTTTTAATTACAGCATAAAGTACTTTTGTAGTATTTTCAATATACCTATGTTATGTTGATGATAATTTTAAACATTATAAATAATTGATTCTATCAGTAACAAAAGAAATATTGTGATAATTAGCAAATTTAAAAACGTAAATAATTAAAAAATACTGAATTAAATAATTATTAAATACGATTCATTCTTATCAGACAAATTGTATTCGATTGTTGAGTAAATAAATAATTTACAAATAACCCTAACTTCAATAAGCTTCTACATACATCGTATAAGCGACATTTCTTTTCTAAAAAGATAAAAATTTAAAACCTAAGGACCTACTTAGAACTACACTTAACATTAATACACAAACACTAATAAATACTTTAAGATTCGAGTTAAACTTATATTTACAGGCAATTTAATACTTTTGATTCTATACCTCTAGTTGTATCAAACGCACACACAATCAAAACATTCGCATTTTTATTCCAAAAAATGTCACACTTTTTACAACCAATTCCAATTTTAGTGGTAGCATCTATCTACTCACTTTCAATTCAAAATATTCGATGGCAGTTGTATTTTGGCAAATCACTTTCAATATATTGATTAATTTCAACATCAATCAATTGTTTCAATAGCCACTAGCTTAGTATGACATTTATAAGTCTAACAAACTACTTGTTGGGAAGAATACTGACACGTATTGATATAAATTCCACTTTACCAGTTAATCGAGTGAATCAATATATTGATTACATTGAATTGTCTCAATCCCAACATTTTAGCCAATTTAACCAATATATTGATTAACTAAATTGAATTGATTAGATCAACAAATTGATTAATGTCATTCAGTTACGCTCGGCAAGTTCAATCCTCACTCCATCTGCTCTCAAAGAATTGACTGAGACCGTGACCAGCTCGGCCCACAGGGCTCTCATCTTCGTTAAACATTTCGCAGTTTCTGAATATCAGTCTTATGTCAGCGGCAAAATCTTCGCGGGTGGTGTAGCTGGAAATATGAAAAAAAATGTTATTAAAAATGAATTCTGGAATGAATTCGACGTAGTTCAGTCGTTGAGGGCTTAAGTCGTTTGATACAGGGTTCAAACCTCGGAGGCATGTTCCAAACAAAATGAAAATTTCAAATTTTGATGTACATTTTTGCAATAAAAATACATTTGCGAAAGGCACCGAATACTCCGGTGAGGGAAAACATCGTGAGGAAACCTACCTGTTCAACGATCGGGTAATAGTTAGTGATTGTAAATGGCGACATGGCTTACCACCTGTTACATTGAGTACTGACTATCTGGTCAACACGTGGATTTGAGTGGCCATAGAATTACTACCCTCGCAATTGCGACCCACGTGTTGACCACATAGACAGTACTCAACGTGACAGGTGTTAAGCTATGTCACCATTTACAAGCACTTAGTATTATTATAGATACAACCAGTGTCAGGCAAATGTTTAGATTTTCAACGAATGTACTGTACTTGTACTTATGTTGAATAGAAACATTTAACTTTGACTTTATTACCTGTTCTGGTAGGTTTCCTCACGATGTAGTATTCTTTTTACACATTTATCTACCAACAGAGCATATACCATATACATACCATGCATCATCGAGCTTCTTCTTAACAGTAGACAGGTCCATGGGGTTCCTAATGACCTTCTTGTACTGCGGGAACTGTTTCACGTTGACTGGCAGAAGGAACGGCCACGCGTGCTCATGACACTCCAATTCACAGAGAAGAGATCTGTTGACGGTACATGTATAGAATAGAATGGAGAAACAGATATACACAATGTGAATAGAGGCCCAATTATACTAATGTTTTAGCACAAACGCAGTTCAATCAGATCAGTAATAGTGTGAAGTTGGTAGTGGATGATCAAGTGTCTTTCAGCTATAAAATCTGCAAGTGTCAAGTTTAGCTTGAAAATTGGCGTGATTTGTCACTTTTGCTGATCCATTACCCACTTTACACTATTACTGATCAGATATTGTACTGGTATATCGCAAAAAGCATTAGTGGACTAAGGCTCCAGCTTAGAAACGAAACATTGTTTTACACTGAGCGTATCTACTAATGGGCTAATAATATATACTAGTATCATTTTTAAGGCGGGTGTACGTAGTGAAGAACAGAAGAGCATGTATGAGAAGGGTAATGGATGTGAGTGAAGCAAGAGATTTGTCACCCGTTTCAGGTGGCGATCGATAGTCTTTGTCCTTAGTGACGTAAATATGTAAATACATGTACGTACATATGTATTATCACATTACACTACGGCCGATTGAACTAATCCCTTGGTTAGTGCATTTAAGACTTGTTAAGGGTACTTTTCAACATTCGTTGAAGAAATATAAATACATAAATATTATCAATTTAAGTTAAGGTATAAAGGGTTATTTTTAACTTTGCCTGTACAACTCGGGATCCAACAATTAGCAAGCAAGTAGTAAACCCTTTGCACTACAAATGTCGTGGGAATATGTAGTAATGTAGTCCTAGTTATGTGAAATGCCTCTGTCGAAGTATACACTGGTTACCTAATTATGTTTCTGTTGTGGTAATTACGAATCGGAGTGACATGGAATATATTGATTGATATGTTTTAAAACACACAATCCCGGTGACGCCTTCAGGAATATTCAGAATCTTTCTCCATAACCTATTTTTGGAAAACAAATTTAAAATTATTGTTCTCGAGTCCAACTTCGCAATTGCAGAATAAATGATTTTATCTAACCTAACCCATTATTATCTACAACGAAACAGCAGTAGAACATATGTATGAGAAGGTTAATGGGCGTGAGTGAGGCAAGAGAGATTTGTCACCCGTTCCAGGTAGCGATCGACTCGGTCCCTTTAGGGACGTAGAGGAATAAATATATGTATGTATGTATATGTTTGAAGATAGGTAGTCTACACCAATGTGATAGGTAGTGTTCCTTGGTATCGTGTTAAGGCATTAGCATATTGCATTAGATATTATATCTAGATCGTGTCTAAACTATAAGTTCATAATGTGTATAAAGCATTTTCATTAACCAATAATTTGTGCTGAAGTGTATTAATAATGAAGATGAAAGCTGTCATGCAATAAAAGGTGAAAAAGCATGTGAAAGGAAGGTTAATAACTCAATCCGAATAAACTCCGTTGCGAACATATAAATAAAAAAGGACCGTCACTGTATCATACTATTGTTTATAATCATATATACATATGTTTCACGACTTGTGTATACACACACTCTTTTTTATTATGTCAGAAGACAAAAGTTTGAGTACCCATCTCCGAAATTACGATGGCATGTTAGTTATGAGCCACTCAAAGCCCCCGTTTCACTAGACAGCACGTAACGTGATAGGTTTTTAACCATAGCTCCGTATCACGTTGTTTATTATCATTTGTATAAATACGTTCACGGAACTGAATCGTAACGCAATCGTCTCGTATACGACTTAGTGAGGTGCACAAGTGAATTTCATATAAATAATATATTATTATTAATACAGATTGAATAGTTAATACAGTGACGATCCGTTTTCAATTTCATATATTGCTAAAATCAAGTAAGCTAAGGTTTAATCTGTTATTTATCTATAATCTGAAGGTTTTAGATTCTGTGGTAACTTGATATGGATGATAACATTAACAAGTCTATTAGACTTTTACTATTTTTGTTTATAAACAAAATGATTTATGTATTCGGATTGAGTTAAAGGAAAAATGAAAATGAAAGAATTAGTAAGCAGTATAGAAAAAAGATTAAAATTTAATATTCACAATATTAAATAATACTTTTTGGATGAATTCTACAATTACAAATAAAAATAAAAGAATAGCATATATGTATAGAAGAATCATTACAAATGATGTTAGTACAAACACAAGATTAAATTATATGTCACAAATGAATATTCGTTCGTAAATAACATATGTACTATACGAGCCTATAATTTAAAATGACAAAATATGGACGAAAATTCTGACACACATACAACTTTACCATGAAAAAAAAAGTGATTAAATTCATGTATTTACAAAAGATGTCTTAGTTATTGTAAATGATATTCTGATTAAATACTTGGACTTACATTTTATTATATACAAATCTAAATGTATATTTACAGCTTCAAATACTAGTTACAATATAAAGCATTCGTAAAATACTCAATATTTTATTGACTCTACTACTATTAACTAAAAATAAGAGCGAAAAAGTCTAATAATTATTATAATGTAATGTGTCTAATATTAGTATAATGTAATGTGTCTAATATTAGTATAATGTAATGAAGTATGTTAGGCACACAAAGACAAAATAGTATCTAACTATCACAACACAAAATACTACAATAATCGGTGGCTTGTCGTGTCGTAATCGTATCGTTATCGTACATAAACATTATTTTGTAATTTTATTATTTACAGTAATTTTTAGATGTGAATATTTTTCTAGATTGTTAAGTATTATTTTTAAAATGAAAATAATTTCAAATATTTTTTTAATTATGTATCTTTTTATAGACTGTTAAGTAGGCAAAGTTGGTAAATTAAACATACGTATGAAACCTTAATATTTTTAGGACAAATATTATATTTAATCCTAAACCTCGCATATCAATTTAAATGCGAAACCTCTGATTGCAATACAAACAAATAGTTACAGCATTTCAATTATCCGACACCGATACGATTCCGACACGATTAGTGCAAACTACAATCTAAAATCCTTTTGTGCAACTACTTAAACATGACTAATGGCACATGGACACCTAAACTCACTTGCAATTGCTCAGATCCTTGTGATTACGAGTTTGACTCTTCCGTTTACGCTGGGGCAGCTCCAAATCTTCTTCTACGTCTGTTTCAAACAAAAATATACACATATAATATAAAAGTAGTTCGTTATATTAGGTCCCGTGTTAACTTAGGATGTTAAAGCAATGTTAACTAGCTGCTATTCTTCCCGGCATGTCGTAGGAGGCTAAGGGACTAGGGGTAAATGGAATCTATTGGACGATGGGTTAATAACATGTCACCACTGTTCCATGTACAGTCTAAAAGTGCAGTCCCAGTAACTTTTTATGAGTTTTAAGTTTATAAGAACAAAAGATTACATTTTAAAAAGTTTTTACGAACAAAAGACAATATTTTACATTTTAAAACTGGCGCCACTATGCATTGTCATGGCCACTATACGCTCGCGTGCTTCGAAATGTAAAATATTGACTTTTGTTCTTATAAACGTCAACCTTATACAAAGTTACTGGGACTGCACTTTTAGCGTTGACTGTACCAACAACCTCAATATTCATGCTAAATTGTGACCTAGGAGTATCTCCAAGTTCTTGTTCACCCTGCAAAGGATTAAAGGAAGTGAATGTATATGTATCTATACGAACCATCGATCTCATGCGTCTCCTCGGCGTCCAAGGTTCCGTTCCCGGTGGGGTATCGAGCGTTCTGCGCCCGTCTCTTACCACGGGGGAGGTCTTCATCGAAATCTGGCGGAGCTGGTAATATATACATATATGATTATACAAAGTAAGCCTTTTCGAGGTAGCAAGAAGCTGGAGTGATAACTATCAACACTAGGAAAGCTTTGGCCACTGATAAACTACTTTTCACCACATATCAGCCAGTAAACTTTCTATTAGAATTATCAATTATACCAGTGGAAGGGAATTTTCTACATGATGTTACTTCTCACCGGATATTAAAATTTTAATGCATTGAAATGATATCAAAACTGTGTACAAGTATGCCTCTTTTCATCAGTACATTTATTTTTGCCAGATTTTTTGATACATTAATGTCAATGTTTAAGTTACCGTTTGTAGCAAATCAGTTTGCAAACATTAATAGAATGTCTTTTTTTAAAAGATCCATTACATACTTAAAAAATATTGAATTTTTAACTACCGTTGAAAATTTTAATCCATAGTTCGTTCCACGATTCCCCTGGCTATCTGTAGATACGGTTCAAAATAATAATAACCTTGAAATCACCAACAATGTTTTTCCTCACCGCATTTCAATTTATTCCCTCCATACTATTATCAGATAGTCTAATACCTACCTATATGGTTAGCGATCCCGTTCTCTGCCTCGGCATCTGCACATTTCTCTGGGGTAGGCAGAGTGTGCTCCTCAGCTGTGGTTGAAGTGGACGCGTGCGACTGGGCTGGACTGTTAAAGGAAAAGAGATAAAATAATTCAATCAATCAGCCTATATCAGTCCACTGCTGGCCGTAGGCCTCCCCAAAGGTACGCCACAAAACACGATTACTCGTGGCCCACTACCAGCGACCTTTTTCAGGTCACCGGTCCACCTAGCAGGGTCTTGAATTATTAAAAGAAATAAAAATATCTATATTTACGGACGGTTTATAGGGACTAGAGGTCAATAGAATCTACTTGGCGAAGAACTAGCCACCTGTCGCCAATGTTCCATATGACATCCCAACCCCAATATTCATGCTAATAAGTGACCTAGGAGATATTATATCTCTGAGGTTATTTCTACTTCGAAAGAGATTTAACGACGTCTATGTATATGTATGTCTAGGTACCTATAGTTAGAGCAAGGTCAAAAGTCAATCACGTATTTGTTACCATAGCATTGTTACACCGACCCTAACTTATTGGTTTAAGGGCAGTTGATGACAAGTTGTACCTACCTGGGCACCATGCTATGGTCCGGCTCGGAGGCTGAATCCTATATTTATGCTAAAAAGTGACCAAGGAGATATATCTCCGAAGTTCAGTCTACTTCGAAAGGGATTAAACGACGTCAATGTATATGTATATCTAGGTATAATACCTATAGTCAGGGCTAAATCAAAAGTCAATCACGTATTTGTTACCCTAGCATTGTTACACCGACCCTACCTTGTTGGTTTAAGGGCAGGTAATGAGCTGTACCTACCTGGGCACCATGCTATGGTCAGGCTCGGAGGCTGAATCCTTACTCTTTTCCTTCTTCTTAGCATTCCTAGGCTTTTTGGGCGGAGCTCTCGATACGCAGTTAGCGCAATACCACTTGCCTCTTGGGTTCTGCAATTTCAATTTAATTTATATATATTATATTTTAATATATATATATATATATAAACGGCTCCGGCTCTGGTATGTACCAAAGCATGAAATTTAATAGCCAGTGCCTATATACGGCGATACGGTTCACCACCTAACGTTGGGTGCTGTCTATCTAGTGAAATTATCTAATAATAAGGGTGACTTCATTATATAAAAACTTACGTGATAAGTCGCGTTAGTTATTAATCATGAGTATAAATTGCGAATTTCTTCACTACATAGCATAAAACAAAGTCGCTTTTTCTGTCACTATGTCCCTTTGTATGCTTAAATCTTTGAAACTACGCATCGGATTTTGATGCGTTTTTTTTAATAGATAGAGTGATTCAAGAGCAAGGTTTATATGTATAAAAACATCGATTAAATAGTGGAGTAGGCTATATTTATACCCGTGCGAAGCCAGAGCGGATCACTATAGTATATTCGCATTAAGAAAATAGTGACGTCATCATGTCCCCACGATTCGACCAATGAGACGTGACAACGGTTGTCTGCGATTGGTCGATGTGCCTTCTTTTCTCATTTCCTCACGTCTCATTGGCCAGTTTACCCTCTGACTAGCATGACGTCACTATTTACTTAACGCGAATAGCCTATAACGGGACTTATCTTACTTATCGGGATAGTTATTAATTAAGAGTATAAATCGCGAATCTCTTAAAACTTTAGTGATAATAATGTTTAGGACACTATTACAGCAATAGTCAATAGTCCCTTGGTAAGTTGATTTAAGACTTGTGTTAAGGGTACTAAGCAACGTATATTTAAGAAATATGTATTATAGATTAATAAAACATTAACGAAAGATTCTTTTCCCGTCCTAGTATGACACGTATCAAGAATTTTAAAACTTTAAAAAATAGCCTATAGTTGTTAATAAATACGTCGTCTTACCCTAGGCAGAGGCGGATAGTGGCAGTCGTGGTGGTATGCCCTAGGACACAAAGTGCAGGCGATAGTCCGGCCTGCCTGCGCGCCGCCACACACTATACACACTCGGTCTCCACGTGCCTTGTTCACGCATTCCCAACAGTACCTGGAAAATGGACTTTGTTAGTATGGGGCCAAGGATTGATTTGCTATGAAAGGGTTATTTATTTATCTATCCTAATAAAAAGATACATCTTTACAGACATGAGCCAAATACGGTGTACATTCAATAGTAAAATCTTTGAATTGTATCCATCCTCATTTATTAAATCCAGGAATGAGAATCCTTCTGACCATAAAAATACAGGGCTCAGCACTTTCCAAGGCAGTAGTGTATTAATACTATAAATTAATGGTTTTATTCGTACTGCACAGTTACAGTAGGTAATGCATATGTACAATTATAAGTGAATCATATTATAATTCAACATGAATTATTTCTTAAGCAACGGTCTTACAAATAAAATCTAAACCCCAACACGTGGATTCAAAGGTAGCTGTAGAATGCGTTACCTCCCCATTGCGGGGATCACCCGATACCCTATCCACGCAAGGCTTAACGTGTCTTTGCCTTATCAACCCTAGCTACCACAAGATCACCAAAAACGAACAAAAATGTGGGAAAATCTATTATATTGTTTTATTTATCTGTTTAACATAATTTACTTTAAATAATACAATATCACGAAGAAATTACCTTCGTAACTTTCTTGGCTCCATTATATTTCATTTAAGTGAAGTTAAATATATATTTCATTGTACATGTTCTTTATGAGAAATAAATGTTCTACGAGTATAAACCTATAGATATGTTGGTATAAACTTGGGGTAAATTATATAAGACTTATAAACCTATACATGTGGGATGGCCTTTATAGTAGAACTATGAGTATGCAGTGTGAGAGAGGCATTAGGTTCATCCTTTAGTTCTCATTCTGTGTTTTGTGAATTGCAAAGTTTTGTATTGTGAATTTCGATAATAAACGTGCGAAGATCAATGAGAAGACTATCATTTGCTAGCCACACCGTTTCCATTACCGCATACATATGTTGTTAAAAGCTTGGAGCAAATAAGGCTTCAATATTATATTTTAATATATATATATATATATATATATATTGCAATATTTTTTCACTGCATCAAGTGCCTACTTCTTATATGTACGAGTATTGTTGTTTTATCAAAGTGTGTATAAATAGTGTTACGTCAAAATGTGTATGTATAGCAGTGAATAAATGTTTTTCTTTCTTTCTTTATAATATCACATAACTCACCAATCGCCCTCCGGTATTTTATCCATCCGAGGCTTGAAGCAGTACGTGTGCTACCAACTATCACAAGGGTTAACGTGTCTTTTACCTAATCAACCCCCGCTATCAGTCGTTTAGGCGGCTGGCAGCGTTGGCGTAACCATGGCGACGGAAAAACAAGCGCAAACAGCATGGTATCATTGTTTGTATTAGTGTTGACATAACCTTAGTGGTGAATGGCGTAATAAAGTATAAAAAAACCTCAGGTATTACAAGACTCACCAATCGCCCTCCGGTATTTTGTCCATCCGTGGCTTGAAACAGTACGTGTGGTAGCCCTTGTCGCATCCATCGCATAGCAACAGCTGGTCTTCATTGTCCCCGCTGGAGCAGAACTGGCAGTTCTGTAAAACAGGCGTCTGCTTATTAGTAAGTCGGCTATTCCACTACAGTTTGGGAGGCTATTGACTATATGTGGGGCCATTGATAATATTATAGGAGAGTTATTATATTTTGAATAAAAAACGCGCTAAGTATATTTAATATGTATGTTCTAACTTAATATTGGTTTTTTCTCTTAGTTTCTTTTATATAGTGAGGATAGGTAATAGTCAGTGTCTATATACGGCGATATGGTTCACTACCTATCACGTTGGGTGCTGTCTATCTAGTGCTACGCGGGCTTCGAATGTTCCATAACTAACATGCTTTCGAAATTTCGGAGATGGTCATTCAAGCCTCTGACTACCCCGCCATAATAATAATAAAAAAGGGATTGTGTATACACAAGTCGTGAAGCGTATGTTTATGTTGTTTCTTTTATGTCATTCAGAACATAAACATTGTTAACATTAAATTCAAACTGTAACGTGAAACTCAACAGTTCCATTACATATTGATTTCCTAAAGAAAATTGCCAAACATTAACCCACTCACTAGTCGTCTATGGTGCGTCAACAAAGTCAGCAGCTCAGTGAAAGTTGAAAATATAAATATTATTTTCGGCTGAATATTTACTCAATTGTGATGCCAAACTGGATAAATATGTTCGCTTTGAGATAAGATTTAGATTCTCAACTGGAACGAACCAAAGAACAAGGAAGAGAGCAAGGAATTTGAGCATCGATTTCGTTTTTCTTCGGTTGAAGCGGCTGGCGGAGTTGGTATAACCATGGCGATGGAATAACAAGAAGTGCAAACGCCGTGGCATCAGTGTTTGTACTTCAGCCGACATAACCTTAGTGGTGAATAGCTTAATAAAGAAATAAAGAAAAAACCCACTCACTGACCCTTGAAAGTGAAATCAACTAACTGTAGGATCCACTGTGTCCTACAGAAAAGAGGAAGCTTCCTACCTGGGCAGGTGTTCGTCCAGGCTAATGGCCTGACTTGGAAATTTCTATATATCTTGTTTCCGTTAAATATTTCAATTGCGCGTTCTAGGATATTGATTTGTGTAATTATTATTTTATTCTTGACGCGTCATCTGTGGTAATTATGTAACTGATTGCAACTTAGGTTTTACTTAGGTTTCTCTCTGAAATTTCGGAGATGGGCATTCAAGCCTCTGACTACCCCGCCATAATAAAAAAGGGAGTGTGTATACACAAGTCGTGAAGCGTATGTTTTGTTTATGTATGTTTTTCTCTCTGTGTGTGGCGCTCTAGAGGTCGCCACATAACCAAGCAGGTATCAAAAGCCTAGTTATAACAATCAAAGCCTACTTATAACATACAAAAGTACTCACTGCCTTCATGATGCTTTTGTCCCATGCGACGGCAGTGTCCAATGCCCGCACTAAAGTGGACAGCTGGGCGCCATTGAGACACCGCGAAACGGCCTCACGCCAATTGGCTAAACCTCGGGAAATGCCACGGGTGTACTCTGTGGATAAATAGAGGTTGAGTTAACAAGTTGCATACATTCACGTCCTTTAAACCCTTTCGGAATGAACTGAATGACGCGTAGAAGTTGTAAAGACCAAATTGGAGACGTTCTTCTCAAGGTGGGTGTACGTAGTGTGAAGAACAAAAGAGCAGGTATGAGAAGGTATGTATGTAGAATGTAGAAGAATGAAGTTCGTCAGGATCGTTCAAGATGGCGATCGATAGTCTCTGGCAATCCTGTTGTGTATGTGGACAGAATTTCGGATATATAATACATATACAGTACATGTGATTTTTTTGGTAACAGATTGGTATACCATCTCCCAGTAGGATCCATTTAACTTAGTCCCTTAGTCACCTCTTACGACATGCGGAGACGGATGACAGCTAGTATGTATTCTTTTTACGTCTCATACATTATTTACATTAACTTTAAAGGTTTATATTTAGTTGACCTTTTGTTTAGGTAATTATCTTATTTATTATAATTTGTAATAACACATTTATCCCGTTGAACTTACTAAGCGCATACCATAGAACTGTAGTACTAGTATAATAATGAAAGATAACTACTATTTACCTTTTGTTTCCGCCTCTGCATTATTGGGTGAGGAGACAGAAGAATTTCCATGCTCCCCTTGCAAAGCGGCACCTATCGACGCATCAGACGAACTGTAAAGTAAAAGAGCATTTGTAGTTATGACAATATACATACATATTACGCCTGTGTCACTGTACAGGGAAAAACAGAGATCTAGGGGCCGAACTCAACTAATTCTTTTTAGCAAAATCGTAGTTAAGGAGAAAAGCAATCTAACTTCAGTTGCTGATCAATGCCAAAGATTGACACTTTTGCTAATCCACTCAAACTTCGCACTTTAACTGCTATTGAAATACGATTGGGATTCTAGTAAAAGATTTTGCTATAATTAATTAGTAGAGTGAGGCTACAAGAAAAATGATTCATCCCAATGCTGACTAAGCACGTTCGATTTATCGACATTCACATACACTCGCCGATTATAGACTATTCTGATGTAATTTGTAAACCCGTCTTATTGAACCCTTTCAAGGTAATCAGAGCTTGAATATCCACCAACCCTAAAATTTCTGCTAATGAATAACCAATTAGATATTAAATGTGTATGTACGAGTATCATATAAGTGTGTATAAGGAGGTGTATGAGTGTCAATGAAGCGGAAGTGGTTTGTCAGGATCGGGACAAATGGGGATCCGTGATCACTGCCTAGCCATCTACAGGGAATCAAGCGTGATGTGTATGTAAGATATTCTGCTGCTCTGTCGGAGGATCAGTGATGCTGCTTAGCTGCATCAAATTCTGAGACGGCACCTTTTCACTGCATCAAGTGTCTACTCCTTATATGTATTGTTGTTATGTCAAAGTGTGTTTAGTGTTATGTCAAAATGTATGTGTATAACAGTGAATAAATGTTTTTCTTTCTTGTTGTTCTTTCTTTCTGTAATATGATATTTATTTACAACTGTTTTTACATGAATATAAACTTACCTGTTAAACTATTTACTAAATTATTTATAAATAAATTATTATAAGACTATAAATAAAATATTTGAGCCAAATCACTGCCAACAGGGAGAGTGCCCAAGATGCTGGCAGCATTTCCGCGCTGAATTTCTTTAATATTATATCTCTATAAACATTATAAGGTTGTCTCCACTCCAAAAGGGATGAAAGTACGTGAATGTATATGTAATTCACTCACCTCTGAGCCAACGGTGGCTTCAGATACCTCCTCTCGATATGGGCCTCAACGGTTGCCAGCCTATCCCGCGCCATCTCCAGGAGGTCTACGTCTGCATCGTCATCCGGGACGGGGGAAGGTCTCCAGCCTTTCACCTGCATTGATGCAGCTGCCACTCTGTCTTCTAGCATGGCCACCTAAAAGGACATATAGAGATGTAATTTGACGATCTTCGTGGCCTGATCGGTTAACCACCTAAGCGCTTGTTAAGAAGTTAAGAGTTAGGAACTGTGCTTTTCTTCTGTTTATTAGTTTAGTCGTTAATTGTATACACTAAATATTAGCATTATGACCCATGACATTGGCCGTTGCTGCATAGCTGTTCTGTCGGGTAGCAAAGGTAATACTTTGTTTATGAAATATACGCGATGAGTCCCGTTTTCTTGTAAAATGAATAAAAAGAGTGTCTCAAAAATATTACTATATATTATGTATGTATCAAGCGTGATGTGTATGTATTATGTTCTTATCGATTTATAATAAGTATACATTTCTTAAATATATGTTGACTAGTACCCTTAACATAAGTCTTAAATGTAGTATGCCAGGGGCTAGTTCAATTGGCATCATAGAGTCCTACTATATTATTATTGCGGTCACTGAGAAACATGTTAGGAGTGACATTGAATTATAGAATTAAAAATAGTGTGATATGGTAAGGTTGCAGTTTGAAAGAAGATGTAGTGACTAAGATTGAAAAGGGCATGCTTCGATGGTTTGGACATGTTATGCGGATGAATGATAGTAGATTAACAAAGGAAATATACATATGTGGGTGAAGTGGAAGGCTACGTAGGGGCCGGCCTAACAAGACATATAACAGTCAGATAGACCGCATATTGAAAAAGGGTGATGTTAGAAGTACCTATAACCACTGAGTGTTTTTGAGGTGTATGAGTGTCAATGAAGCGAAAGTGGTTTGTCGGGACAAAGTGGAATCAAAGATACATCCTACCCCTCTACAGGGAATCGAGCGTGATATGTATGTATATAATTATGATACTTACAGTCTTTAGAACTTCCATATCGATCCGTTTAGCAACCTTCGTGCTGTAAGAACCAGGCTGGTCTGGTCGAGGATAGCCGCCATTTTGAGCTATCACTCGGTCCATGTTGCTAATCGTTAGCTCTGTGTTCAGGATGTCGCCTTGGTCTATGTAGATCTGTGGACATTTAAATAATAATATTGTAGGAGATTATTACACCAATTGAACTAGACCCTTGCTAAGTACATTTAAGACTTGTGTTAAGGGTACTAGTCAACGTAAATAGAAGAATAATATACTTATTATTTATAGATAAATACATATATAGCATATATAATCAACGCCCAGACTGGAAAGCAGAAGAAAAGCGTAGTTAGTAACTCTGCCTCCACCGGGAATCGAACCCGAGACCTCACGATTAGCGTTCAGGCGTCTAACCGATCGCGCCACGAAGGTAGCAAAAAATAAAGTGGTTTTAAGTAAAACTTTCATTACATAGTCTCGAACTTTTTCGTTTGTGTTTCGCATGACGGTCGTGACGTCATGTGTATAGTGTAATAGTACCAACCCTCCCTTTTGGTAGCGCTGTCAGCATCACGTACTATACATATTTAATGCTACAGCATTAGTAATTCGCTTAATGTCTACGATATGACAAAAAAGTGTGAGTGAAGCAAGAGAGATTTGTCAGAATCGATCCAGATGGCGATCGAAAGTCTCTGCCTTTCCCCTTAGGGACGTAAAGGCGTGTGTATATTCATGCTAGAAAGGCTATATCTATTTCATAGTCAAAGCTCATTTTAAAACGACTATAAATCTAATTTAATAATATCTTTATTGAGACATTCATATTCTTTTCATACAATATTCAACATACATGAGACCTCATAGACAATAATTAGATTACATAATACACAACACATAAAATTACATTTCATTCAATTAAATTACATTTCAAATATGATATTACACAGCTACTTGTGGTAATCTCAAAAGGCGTCCAGCTTATTTACAGCTGGCAGCCCACAGAGGGTAGATTAATAATTTTACATAAAATAAACAGACATAGGATATTAAAAATAAAAGCGTAATATTAAAATATAGCAGTGAATAAGTGTGAATATTACATGAAGAAGACAAAGAAAAACAAACGCATTCACGACCATTAACCCTTGCGGGGTAGTCAGAGGTTCAGGTGTCCATCTCCGCAATTGCGAAGGTAGTAATTCTATGGCCACCTCAAACCCACATGTTGACCAGATAGCCAGTACTCAATGTGACAGGTGGTTAGCCATGTCGCCATTTACAAGCACTAACTATTACCTGTTCGGGGAACAGGTAGGTTTCCTCACAATGTTTTCCCTTATCGTAGTAGTTAATGAAAAAAGTACATAAATAGTGTAGGTGTTAGTGGCGAATTGAATACAAACCTTATTATTGACAGTGAGCAGCTGTGAGTTGAGACAGGAATACAGTTCCCTCTCCCTCACACCTCTCTTGTGTAAAGCCAGCATGAGTTGCTTCAACTGATCCGCGTCTGTGATACGCCACCAACCGTGTCTGAAAGTAAAATAGAATCCTTGGTCACTTTAGCATTCATATTGACGTGGAGATGGAATGTTTAAATGTACGCGTTCACGACCATTAACCCTTGCGGGGTAGTCAGAGGTTCAGGTTTCCATCTCCGCAATTGCGAAGGTAGTAATTCTATGGCCACCTCGAACCCACGTGTTAACTAGATAGTTAGTACTCAATGTGACAGGTGGTCAGCCATGTCGCCATTTACAAGCATTAACTATTACGTGTTCTGGGAACAGGTAGGTTTCCTCACGATGTTTTTCCCTCACCGTAGTATTCGACGCATTTCGTAAATGTATTTTTATTACGAAAATGTACATAGGAATTCATTAAACTTCATTTCCATTGGTACATGCTCAAGTGGGATTTGAATCCTGTACCCTCGATACAGAGTCAAGCCCCTAACAACTGAGCTACGTCGAATTTTGGAATGGAATTTTATTAATGTATTTATGTCCTCAATGTACAGTCAGCGCTAAAAGTGCAGTCCCAGTTACTTTATAAGGTTTACGTTTATAAGAACAAATTGGAGACATTCTTCTCAAGGCGCGTGTACGTAGTGAAAAACAGAAGAGCATGTATGAGAATGTGAATGGGTGTGAGTGATGCAAGATTTGTCAGGATCATTCCAGATGGCGATCGATAGTCTCTGCCTATCCTGGTGGGGACGTAGAGACGTGAATATACGTGTGTATGAAAACCTTACATGATGAATGAATAGTTAATTTCCTCACGATACTTTCCCTCACTGTGATTGGTGCATATGCTTATAAATTGTTGAAGGCGAAAATGTAGTTAAAAAGTTTCAATCAAATCATATCTGAAACCTGCAACGTAGGCACAGTCAATGCTAAAAGTGCAGTCCCAATAACGTTTTATAAGGTGTAGGTTTATAAGAACAAAAGACAATATTTTTCATTTCGAAGCACGCGAACGCATAGTGGCCTTGACAATGCATAGTGTCGCCAGCTTTAAAATGTAAAATATTGTCTTATAAACTTAAACCTTATAAAACGTTACTAGGACCGCACTTTTAGCGCTGACTGTGCGTCACCCTAACAGAGAATCTTTCGGCGACGTAACAAATACAACATTTAGTGACATATTGCTAGTCTATCGCCCATTAGATCCAGTTCTTACTCGCCTCCAATGTCATGTTAGACAGAACGGCAGCTAGTTAGCTTTCTTTTTACATCACAGACTAGTACAAGTCATGGTTGTGATATGAACTAACCATGTAGACCGATTTCTTACCTCAATTCCTTAGGCACAAAATTCTTCTCCAACTTTTTCGGGAAGCCATTAGCCTTACAATCTTCCAACTGTTCAATCTCATCTTTGCCCATCGCTAACGGTGGCGGGCTGTCACAGGTGACGTACGTTGACAGCGCGTTGAAGTTTAGGAGGCCTAGTGACGTTAGATTGTTGATTTTCTTCTGCGATAATTCTGCCTTTGACGCGTCAGCTTGCAATTCTTTTTCTAGATCGTTGTCTTGTTTGTCTTCGTCGTCTTCCTGTTAATTAATATATTCAATATGAATTCATGGATTAAAATCTTTAAATCTATGTATGATGTAAGTAAGTAAAGTGTACGTAACCATATGGCTTGTTGATATCGGTACAAATAAAACCGTAATTTATAAAGAATCGTATTTAAATCTTTACAGACAGGATGGAACCTCAAAGACTTTAAATCTCTGCGGTATAAGCATTATATTATGATATTTATCTCTAGTCCATTTAATAATAATTATATTTTTAATAGGTCATTGATTACTTTTATTTTATTCATAATAAATAGGGGAAACCTACCTGTTCCCAGAACAGGTAATAGTTAGTGCTTGTAAATGGCTACATGGCTGACCACCTGTCACATTGAGTACTAACTATCTGGTTAACACGTGGGTTCGAGGTGGCTATAGAATTACTACCTTCGCAATTGCGGAGATGGACACTTGAACCTCTGACTACCCCGTAAGGGTTAATGAACGTGAACGCGTACGTAAATAGTTAAAAATCTTAGCCTTAAGCCTTAACAAAATAAAACTTACCTCCTCAACAAAATCCTCGTCAACATTATGCACATTATCCATCACACTTTGCTCCAACCCTGACATCGTCAAACTAGAATCTGCATACACATTATTAGTAGGAACCTGCACACTCGTGACCATACTATTCAACGTAAACAAACTGGGATCATTCAACAAATGTAAGTTGTTAGACACATCCCATTTATGACCTTGTGTCATTAGTATTTCGGCACAAGTTTGTTCGGCATCTTTGTAGATTTCACACTGTTCGTTGTCAGTGATTTTGGTCAAAAATGAGTTCTCTGTCCGTAGTATTGAGAACCATTTTCCTTCGGATATTTTCGTGTTGAGTGTTGTTAACGCTGCGTCGATGTTGGATATTGCTTTCGGTTCGGGTTTTTCCTGTAAAATAATTGGTTTAGATATAGTTGGTTCTACGAAATGGCTATACGAGATTCAATAACACGAATTTAGCAGTGGACTAGTAAATATTATGCCCAAGCTTAATTATTCCTTAAAAAATAGAACACATACGTGTATTAGTAATTCTCTAAATAGGTTCAGGCAGACATCAGAAGATATATTAACCGAACTTGCCAAACATTCGTTTCATTGACATTCATACAACTCCACATACATACTCGGTAATTGTTGTTTCAGAATATTGTGATGCTATTAACATAGCATATTAATAACAGATACACAATCAGTTAATAGATTCTATTATCTGCTAGTTTCTATACCACCTTCTTAGAACCACCTGGGGCCTTACTTAGTCCACTAATGCTTTTTGCAAATTACAAATTTCACCATTGAAAACCGCTAAAGTGTCAACTATTTCTCTTAAATGTTACGAAAATTGACACTTTTACTAATCCACTACCAACTTCACACTATTACTGATTTGATAATGAACTGCGTTTGTGCTAAAACGCATTAGTAGACTAAGGCCCTTACAAGAATCTCATATCCCCACATCAATCTCCCACAGAACAATCATCATCTTAATCAATACACTATATTCCTTACCTCTTTAACTTCTTCCTTCAACTTTTCCTTATCTGCTTTCTCAGCGTCCAATTGCGACGAAACAGCTTCGGCCATCTTCCTCAATTCTTCCAGATTATTCACCATGGCATCTTTGCTATCTTCTTGGTCAGTCTTCGGCGTTTCTGCCTTAACTTCTGCTTTGATTTCTATCTTCTCTGTTTCGTTCTGGTTGTTGAATAGAGGTTTCAAAGTAGGTTTTTGTACTAAAAAGGCGGTTGGTATTGAGTCTTCGATGTCAAGCATATCTTGTTCGCCGTTGTTCTGTTTTTGTTGGATGTATTTTTCTTCCATTTTTATTGATGTACCTGCAAGCGATGTTAGATTAAAATTGAAGCAAATAAATACTGGTGTGTAGTGTACAAAGGCTTTTTTGTTTACTAGTACGTCTATAACATTTTTTTTATTTTATTAAGTAATAAAACATTTTTCTTAAATTAATAATAATCTGACGTACTTAAATGCCATATAACTGCTATCTCACGATCCCCCAAACGTGGGTTTTGAGAAGCCACAAACCGTTTGTATTGGCAGTGGTTACTGTAGTTCTTATACATACATACACATCCTTCAATCCCTTTCGGGATGGATAGAACCTTGAAAAGATACCATAATATCTCTAGATCACCTTTCAGAATGAATATTGGAGTTGTGATGTCATAAGGAACATTAGTGACAAGTCACTACACCATCATCCTATTTATTCCATCAACCCGTACCTTAATTGCCTCCTACGACATGCTGGGAAGAACGACAGCTAGTTAACATTATTTTTAAGTCCCAGCTAGCACGGCGTATACTAGTAGTCCGGGGCGCTTATTACGCGGTCGGAGACTACCTTGCTGATGCTCATGGTTGGCAATGAGTGCATCTAAGCTATATGTGCAAAGATAATTATGTTCCTGTATAATTTGTTTTTGTAACTGGCACTGGGCAAAAAATCCTGAAAGCCGGAGTTTCTTGTTGGTTCTTCTCCGAGCCAGGGCTTCTGAATCGACGGTAGAATTTTAATGCAAGACAACCAGTGTCAGGCAGATGTTTTTGACTTTCAATGAATGTACTGTACTTGTTGAATGTTGAATAAAAACATTTGACATTGACTTTATAGTTCTTTGAAGTACTTATAATACTGAGACAGCACCTTTTCACTGCATCAAGTGCCTACTCCTTATACGTATGACTTTTGTTGTTGTATCAAAGTGTATATAAATAGTGTTATGTTAAAATGTGTATGTATAGCAGTGAATAAATGTTTTTCTTTCTTTCTTTTCTTTCTTTATAAGAAGTAGGTAAGTACAAACCTTGATTCTTACTGGTCCCATGGTTCATATTGGGTTCGTACTTGATGATTTGCGTGTGGTCACTCAGATTCAGTTCCGACTTGATACTCTTCAGTTCCATCTCAGTCTTGAGCGCTTCTTCTGCCGTCTGTTCTTCTGTGAGCTGATCTTCCACTTCTGCAGGTTTCTTTGCACCTGTGATTTGTTATAGTACAAAATTAGTGTATTGATTTGCCTCTGTATTTCCGGAGGTATTTAGTCCACAGATGTTCAAAACTAGGGTGCATAGGCATTTTCTGGGCAAGCTCGCTACATCTTAGACTCTGTCTGTCGCCTCCTTCGAGGTGCAAACAGGGTCAAGAGTGAACCCATTTCAGTTAAAAAAAAACAAAAAAAAAAGGAAGGATTTTTAGTGTGACGAATAGAAGAGCATCTATGAGAAGGCTAATTGGTGTGAGTGAAGCAAGAGAGATTTGTCAGCCTCTGCCTATCCCGTTGGGATATCTTCTCAATCGTTACGCGCTATCTTATCAGAGCGGTCGTGGTCTTCATGACGTGGCATCTTGAGCAGCCGACATGGTTCGCCGCACAACCTCCCGCCACCTCTGCCTGTTGGCCGTCATGCGGGTGCATTCGTGTACCGGGGCACAAACGGCAGCCTTGATCTGGTCTGTCCACCGCATCGACGACCTACCACGAGGTCTTGTTGTCGTTGGGATATAGGGGCGTGGATACGTGTATGTATGATTTAAGGAATTAAAAAGGCCTTTTATGTTGGGTGCAGATTATATTGTTAAATGCGGATGCGCTCCTTGATTGCGAAAATTATAAATGGAATGAAATTTACTTATATAGTTTTACCAGCTATCAGTATTATTATCGGTACTGTGGATGTGTTAACACTAGTGTTGTAAAGAACTCGAGTCTTTTAGTCTTATTCGATAGACTCGACTCAATTTTCTAAGACTCAGTGAACTAACTGAACTCGGAGTCTTGAGTCGAGCCGAGTCTGAGTCCTATCATGAAGACTCGAGCGCCATTATTGAACTCGAAACCTTAAATAGAACTCGAGTGACTCGAGTCTTATAAAGAGCTTGAGTCTTAAAAGAGCTCGAGTCTTCTTCAAACTGGTCTTCGAAATGCTGACAGTGATTTATTTAGAATAAATGTCTATACTTATATAATAAAGCTGAAGAGTTTATTTGTTTGGAAGAACGCGCTAATCTCAGGAATTACTGGTCCAATTTGGAAATTGTTTCAGTGTTAAATAGCCCTTTTATTGGGGAAGCCTATAGGGTATATAATATCACGCTATGACAAATAGTGTAATTTTCAACTTCTACGAGGACGAAGTACTACTTCTACGAGCAAAAGTTATACTTATATAATAATAATATAACAACATTATTTGAGCATACCAGGGTTAAATAATGTTTAAATACATCGTTACAGGTTAGACATATTTTATTATGGTAAATAATATTTTCAATCAGCCCTCAGTTATGTATTATTTTTATTTCTTTATCTTCTATTATAATAGTATTTTTTTCAAATTTTAAATAAACATCCATAATTTTGAAAGATTTAATCGAGTGAATATCTATTCAGAATCAGAGAAACTAGGCAAACTAACATTCCATAACATTGAATTACTCTCCAATAATAACAAAAATAATTACATCATACCTACTGTTTAATGTGACTAAAATTACATTTGTTTAATTAATGTTTTCTTTTGTAATATTTTTCATGTTAATTAAAACTTTACTTCTTTCATTTATTTTTCGACATCTCCTTCTGGTTACACATGATTATATCTCACAAAAATAGCCTTTTATTGGCTGCTTTAAAAAGAATGACTCAAAGCGGAAAAGAACTCGAGCGCTAAAGAAGACTCGAGTCTCGAGTCTCGCGTTCAAGAGCTCATATAGACTTGAGTTCTTTATTCTTAAGAGTCTTATTGTTATGAGTCGAGTCGTGTAATGCAGAGTCGAGCTCTAAATTTAGGACTCAAAGACTCGAGTTCTTTACAACACTAGTTAACACCAATTAATTTGTGTCATTGAAGTAGTATCTGTTTTAACTGAAAACATTTGAGTTCTTTGTTTTTATTTCTTAAGCTAAATTGTATCTGAGACAATTTTTTTATTTATTTTTGTTTTAAACTTAAAAAAGTGACCAAGGAAATATTAGTTGTTGTATACATACATACACATCACGCCTGATTCCCTGTAGAGGGGTAGGCAGAGATCACTGATCCCCATTTGTCCCGATCCTGACACTTTCGCTTTATTGACATACATCTTCTCATACACTCTCAGCGGTTATAGGTACACCTAACGTCACCTTTTTTCAATATAGCGTCTATCTGACGTCTATTTGTTGTATACTCGAGGATCTACCAATTTTACTACGCATTATTGTCTTGTATTCACATCTTCAAAGCATATATCACTCACCTCTCTTTTTCTTCACGTCAACTTCGTCACCAGTGTTCTGTGCCTGCTCCTCCAGAGCATTGTGATAGTCCATGATCTCTGGCTGAGCTGACTCCATACCCTCGACGAAGATGCCTCCACATTTACCCAGGGTCCAGTAACGACGCCAGTATCTGGGAAAATAGGGATAAGGGTATAATGAAACCTTTTATTAATTATGTGAGACCGGGTCATATCACGATAAATTTATTTATTTATTAAGACATCCAACAGCAAAATAACAGTTCAGGAACTTAAAACTAAGAAGCCATTAAAAGTAGCCAATTACAGGACATCCTTACGAGAGTATTACACAAATCAATGAACATTTACAATTACAAATATTTGCTAGGCAATGAGTTGAAACAATTTCGTCATCCACTTGTTGATCTAGGCTAAACAAAAAGATATCTGATTACCTTTATTTTGCCTGACGTTTCGACCCAGTTGCATAGGCCGTGGTCGCGGGAAGACTATGGAACTGGGTCGAAACGTCGGGCAAAAAAAAGGTAATCAGATATCTTTATAAATTTATCGTGATATGACCCGGTCTCATATAGTTAATAAAATGAGTATAAATCGCGAGTGTTTAAAAATAACAATAATGAAATAATTTATGATGTTCTTAAATTTGGTATCAACAGAAATCTTAAGAGTAGTAGGTTAGGTTAGTAGTCAAAAATAGGTTAGGTTAGTATATGTTAAACAACGCACGAGCCGAGCGTAGTTTACAACGGTAGCGGCACGCAAAGTGCAGAAGCGAATAGCTTTTGTATAGTTGATCACCATCGTTTATTTATCCGTGTTTTCGCAAAATGCCTAGGTTATATTTTACATACGCTTCACGACTTGTGTATACACACTCCCTCTTTTATTATCGTAGGGCAGTCAGAGGCTTGAATGCCCATCTCCGAAATTTCGAATTCATGTTAGGTATGGGTCATTCGAAGCCCGCGTATCACCAGATAGACAGCACCCAACGTGATAGGTAGTGAACCGTACGCCGTATATAGGCACTGACTATTACCTATCCTGAGGGATAGGCAGGTTTCCTCACGATGTTTTCCCTCACCGTTAGCGACTGATTCATACGAAGTCCGAGGTCTTACCCACTGGGCTACAGCCGCTTAAGTTTTTTTGCAAAATCCTGAAATATCAAGTCATATGTATTATAAACATATAGTATTATGAATATTACCTATCCTGCCCGTAACAAGTAGCTCTCAAGGCGTGAGACCCAGCCGCTAGCTGCTGTTGTTGTTGTTCGGACTGGCGAACTAGCTTCTCCAATTTCTTCGCTAGTTCTTCTGAAGAAAGGTTTTTGTCTTCATCCTGTAAGAAAAGAGGTTTTATTATAGCTATAGATTATATAGACGATTAAGTTAGTGATCACGAGTGAAAATACTGATCAAATAGATGAATAAGTTGTTTACTTTGAAAATGAGTGTTTAAGTTGCCCATCTTTAAAATCAAAGTTCCATTAATGTGAATATAGAATATTTCTTACTCTTGCTGAAAATGCTCATATATATTCCTTTAACCTCCTGCGACAAACAGACGAACAAAAGACATCTAGTTAGCATTTTATTGAAATCTCAGCTATTACTAAAAACACATACATTCACAATCACGTCTTTTAATCCCTTTCGGAATATATATATATATATGTGTATATAAGATCTCCTAGGTCACTTCTTATTATGAGTATTGGTGTTATGTTATAACATGGAACATTAGTGACCGATTGCTAACCTGTCGCTCATTCCATTAACCCTTAGTCATTTAGTCACCTCCTACGACATACTCGCAAGGAGTAAGCATTCTTTTTACGTCCCAGACTAGCACGGGACACATATTGAATTAAATTAACATAAGAACAGAAAACCCTACCTCTTCAGGTTGCGTGCCTTCACTTTCCAGATCGCTTAACACGGCATCACAGTCCTCCATAACACTATCCTTATCCTTAACATCTGTCAAAGCACATTCGTCCTTATTGTTATTCAAGACTTCCTTGTTTTTAATGCTGTTCACAGTTTCCTTTAAGGGCGATAGTTCCTTGTCTTCGATGTCCTTGCTAGGAGATTGAGGAGTTTCTGAGTCTTTCTCGTCAAGGGCTTCAGGTGAGTTTTTGGGTTCGGTTTGGTCTTTTTCGTCTTGTTGTTGAGGGTCTAAGATAGATATTTGGTTTGAGTTAGTAATGTAATAAAGGTTATATGAAAAAAATTAGAAAAAATTGGTAATAAGTTTATCAAAAAAGATAACTTATATAATGAATAATATAAAGGTAACTTTAGAAAAGCAAGTAAAGGTCTATAATCAATAACATGACTCATCACCTTTCACTACTATTTCTATATACTATTTCAGAGATAACCTACTGATATTTTAGAAAATGATACGTTTTAAAAATATTCATAAACATACGCTTTACGACTTGCTTATACACACTTCCATTTTTAGTGGCAGCGAGATAGTAAGAGCCTTGTTTAGATGATTTAATAAAAATCGTTTGAATATTACATTTTGTATTGGTATTAATATATGTTTTGAATGATCATATGTTTTCATGTGGGTTGGATGAGTTCGCCAAATCCGTAATTAAGTTATTCGATTATTATTATAAGTTATAGTAGTACTTTTTAAAGTAATATCTTAAGTTATGATTAGCATAGGAATAAGAGATTTCCCTGTTAAATTTGTAATCTTGTTATAATTTTATTGTAAATAATTTTATTGCCAATACGACAATTTTATAACTTGATCGATTGAATTAAATTACGTTTTGTATTCTTTCATTTCCTATAACCTATAACATACATACCTTCATCAACATGATTATTACTGCCATTGCTCTCTTCGACCAACTTGTGCATCCTCTCAAAAGCCATGGCTTGTTGTTTCTCCGCCAGTTCTGTACGTAGCTTTCTTTGGTGTTGGACTTTGACCCTGAAAGAAAATCAATGTACCACTTGAGCATGTACCAATGGAAATTAAGTTTAATGAATTTCTATGTAGATTTTCGTAATAAAAATACATTTGCGAAATACACCGAATGCTACGGTGAGGGAAAACATCGTGAAGAAACGTACCTGTTCGTCGAACAGGTAATAATTAGTGCTTGTAAATGGCGACATGGCTAACTCCCTGTCACATTGAGTACTGACTATCTGGTCAACACGTGGGTTCGAGGTGGCCATAGAATTACTACCTTCGCAATTGCGGACATGGACACCTGATTCTCTGACTGACAAGGGTTAATGGTCGTGAACGCGCTTGTCTTTGCATAATAATACTAAATATACATAAAAAATATCACTCACTTCCTGATCTTCATATCGAGCAAATACTTTTCCTTCTTCAACTGGTTCAAATTATCCAAAGAGGCATCTATCTGTCTCAACACCGACTTGTTTTGTAGCAACTCATCGCATAGATATGCCAGGATCTTAGCCTTAACAGTCGGCGTGAGAGCTAGGAAGGATTTTTCCTTCAACGCCTCCGATAGTTTGTAAGTGGAGTTGTTTCGGAGGCTTTCGTAGTATGGTAGGTTTTTAGTGTTGGCTATGGTGGCTTGCATTTCCGCTTCCGTTTGGTGGTGGTCGGCTATGCGACGCTCGCGTTCTCGTTCGGCTGATAAGCCTAAAAAGCATAAGAAAGTTAATAAGGGCGTTTATTTATAGCCTTAGAGATAGGCGCAAAATATTACACATACAAACATTGAAGTCCTATCAAATTTCGGAAATATAAAAACTCCTAGGTCACTTTTTAGAATGAATATTGAGGTTGTGTTGTCACATGAAACATTGTGATAGGTTGCTAGTCCATTACTTAATATACCTTTCACCCTTCGTACTTCAGTCGCTTTCTACGAGACACGTTATGACGTTTTTCTACGACATGCAGAAATGAACAACAGCTAGATAACATTCTTCTTCGTTCTTAGGTATGAAATCTATAGCGCAATGGGCTAACAACCAGTCATCAATGATTCATATGACATCACAACTCCAAAATTATGCTAGTAAGTGACTAAGGAGATATTTTCATGTATCTATTGTTAACCCCGAAAGGGATTAATGTTTGTGAACGTATATTTAGGTATATACTTAAAACTGAAGTGGAAGTGGTTACGTAGGGGCCGGCCAAATAAGAACTATGACAGTCAGACGCCATATTATAGTTTTAAGAGATTCGCGATTTATATTTATTTGTCAGTCTGCCCGTGACCATGGCTGCTGCAACGTAGCCGAAACGTCCCGCTAGTTATTAATCAGACGCCATATTGAAAAAGGGTGACGTTAGAAGTACCAATAACCGCCAGCATATGAGGAGATGTATGAGTGTCAATAAAGCGAAAGCTGTCTGTCAGTGGGTCAAATGGGGATCCGTGATCTGCCTACAGGGAATCATTCATGATCTGTATGTATGTATTCTTACCAGTAGTAGCCTTGACTTCTCCCGTAGCGTTCGCGTACAGATAGATGCGAAGTATTTCGCTGACGTTGGCCGTCGTGATGTCTCCCATCCTGATAGCCTGGCCCAGGAGCGTGGTGAACCTGCCAGGATGCGGGATTCCTGGATCCTCTGTGAATAAAGGTTAGAGATAAGTATCTTGAACTTATAAAGAATGCTCACTACTTCTTCTGTGAAGTTATAGTTTCTGTTAAAGCGCGATATTATATATATTTATGGAAATGAAGTTTAATGAATTTCTATGTACATTTTCGTAATAAAAATACATTTACGAAATGCGTCGAATACTACGGTGAGGGAAAAACATCGTGAGGAAACCTACCTGTTCCCAGAACAGGTAATAGTTAGTGCTTGTAAATGGCGACTAGGCTTACCACCTGTCACATTGAGTACGGACTATCTGGTCAACACGTGGGTTCGAGGTGTCCATAGAATTACTACCTTCGCTATTACGGAGATGGAAACCTGAACCTCTGACTACCTCGCAAGGGTCGTGAACACGTTGGTATTTGTTTCTCTTTATGAACGTAACTCGTAACTAATTATTAGGTGAAAGTTTGAGTCGCTATATTCACAATACTCAGTCGATAGTGGACACTTTCTTTAAAAATCTCATCACATCCCAATATAAATGCTAAAATTTTCATAGATTAAATATCTCTGAGGTTTTATTCATCCCGAAAGAGATCAAAAGACAAAACACACACATACATATACGAGTATATATTTATTTATTAAAGAACTAGCGACCCGCTCCGGCTTCGCACTTCTGGCTATTTAATAGATGTTATTAAACGTTCCCCGAACAGGTAATAGTTAGTGCTTGTAAATGGCGACATGGCTGACCACCTGTCACATTGAGTACTGATTATCTGGTTAACACGTGGGTTCGAGGAGTCCATAGAATTACTACCTTCACAATTGCGGAGATGGACATCTGAACCTCTGACTACCCCGCAAGGGTTAATGGTCGTGAATGCGTTTGTTTGTTGTTTTTTATTAAACGTGTAAAACTTTCTCTTGAATCACTCTATCTATTAAAAAAAAACCGCATCAAAATCCGTTGCGTAGATAGGGAGAAAGCGACTTTGTTTTATACTATGTAGTGAAGAAGGCAGTACTGTTGTAGGAATTCTATTCTCACTTAAACTTTATTTCTTATCTTTCTTTCTTCCTTTCCACAGTACATAATTTTGGTTTATTTAATAATTAAATATTCCATTTAAATTGACGACCACCATGGCGCGATCGGTTAGACGCTGGAACGCTAATTGTGTGGTCCCGGGTTCGATTCCCGGTGGAGGCAGAGTTAAAAACTACGCTTTTCTTCTGCTTTTCAGTCTGGTCGTTGATTATGTATGCTGTATATGTATTCATCTATATATAATACGTATATATTTCTTAAATATACCTACGTTGACTAGTACCCTTAACACAAGTCTTCAATGTACTTACTAAGGGGCTAGTTCAATTGGTGTAATAACATCCTACTATATTATTATTATAAACCTACCTATAGCGCATATGAGTAGCTGCATAAGCACTTGTAGCACTTCTTCTTCGGCATCGAGGTTGCAGTCTGGTAGCAGACCTTGTTGGAGCGTGTTCAAGTTCGGCAGGGATTCAGTGTCTGGAGATATATGAATTTGATTAGTCAGGTAGTCTTGTAGATCGCTAAATACGTATGTATGATTATATGTAAAGCTCTTGTAAATTATGATCTTATAAATCATTAATATTTATTTTTAACAAGAGTAGAATGTATTTTTGTGATAATAATATATATATATATACACATATATATATATATACACAGTGAGTTTACTGTTAAACAAAATGTACCTAAATGAAAAACACGTACTTATGTTTCATTAATTGATACATGTCAGAGCGGGGATTCGAACCTTTCTCATAAGAAGTCAGAGGTCTTACCCACTTGGCTACAGCCGCTATATAAATAATAATTATTAATCTTGTTTTGTAACTGGCAAGGGGCAAAACATCCTTAAACTTCTTGGTTATTCTCCAAAGCTACCTAGGATATATTTAACTCGAATTTCAATGCTGAGAGACAACCAGTGTCAGACAAATGTTTTATCTTTGAACGAATGTACTGTACTTGTACTTATATTGAACATAGTATGAAACAAAGTCGCTTTCTCTGTCTCTATGTCCCTTTGTATGTTTAAATCTTTGAAACTACGCAACGAATTTTGATGCGGTTTTTTTAATAGATAGAGTGATTCAAGAGGAAGGTTTATATGTATAATAAATATATAAATAGTGGAGTAGGCTATATATTTTATACCCGTGCGAAGCCGGAGCGGGTCGCTAGTATTGAATAAAAACATATGACTTTGAAATACTCACCAAATCCCAGAGTATGTCCAAAGTTGTGCAGAAACTCGAATACTTGTAAGAGGCAACCCAGGGCTTCACCAGGCAGCTTCAAGCCTGGAATCCTGTTCAGGGTAGGCAGAGGCTTCTGGTCTGAGAGGGACGAATCTTCTTGCGGTCGTCTGGTGATGTAAATATGGAAAAGACATGATTTAACGTATATGGCTGATTATGACGTATTTTTTTGTCTTAAAAGCTGTCGTAAATAAAGGTATCAGATCAGATCTTTTATACCTAACTTAATACATTCCTATTTTTTTTTCGATATGTGGAAAGAAAGAAAATACTTTATTCACTGCTTCAAATTACATTGACACAAACAAAGACAAAGAAACTTTATTGTGTCACATGCGTAAATAGGGTGTACAATTATTACTTAGTCTCAGCATGGGCTGCCTCTCCTGGCGTACAATATTGTATTTCGATTAAAACCAAAATTACTGAAATTTTCACTTAACAAAGTATTACATTAACGCTATTAACTATTTGTTCTATATATAACAATAAACAACAAATATGAAAACTTTGATGCAGTGAAAAGGTGCTGCCTCAGTATACGATGCGGTTTGGCTGATTCACTGGTCCTCCGGCAGCACCCGATTTGAAAATATATATGCCGATGTGGCATTATATATTTAGTAATTAACTTTTTGAAGCTTTGTTTATGACACCGACAACTTTATTAGTTAATTATTTTCAATATATAACAATTTATTTCCAACAAATTATAATCTTATACTATAATTCAATTCTTTAAACTCATAAGCTTAATAAAATTGTATGACACATTCTTATAAAAAACAAATTCATTCAACAATTCAACTCTCTCTCTCACCTCAACTCCGTCAACAACTCCATCTCCTTCCGTCTCTGCTGCAGCTTCTTCTCCTTGATGAGGAGCCGGTCTAGAAGGTTCTGGTGCTTCCTTCTCTCCCGTTCTTCCCATCTCTTCCTGGAGTCCAGCTGCCTTATGAAGATCGTGTGCTGGCGACGCCGTTCTCTTTCCTATAGGAAATAGATGTATTGTAGCAGTTATTATGAGAATACTACGGTGAGAGAAAACGTCGTAACCTGCCTGTTTCGAACAGGTAATAGTTAGTGCTTGGAATGGAGATATGGCTTACCACCTGTCACATTGAGTACTGACTTGGTCAAGACGTGGGTTCGAGGTGAATTACTTCATTCGTAATTGCGGCGATGGTATCTGAACCTTTGACTTCCCCGCAAGGGTTAATGGTCGTGACCGCGTTTCGTCTTTTTTGTAGCAGTTATACAAAAAAGACAAACGTTTTTACGATTACGGTAGTCTGAGGATCAGGTATCCATCTCTGTAATTACGAAGGTAGTAATTCCATGGCCACCTCGAAACCACGTGTTGACCAGATAGTCAGCACACAGTGTGTCAGGTAGTAAGCCAAGTCACCATTTACAAGCACTAACTTTTACCCGTTCGGGGAAAAGGCAGGCTTCCTCACGATGTCTTCCCTCATTTCCATTGGTACATTCTATTGAAACGGGCGTTATGCGTATGTATGTAAATAAGACAAGTCGTAGACACAGCATATCACTTTTAGTATAACAATACTGTCATTGATATTATTTTGGTCTTTTGTGCTTGAGCTAATTCCGAATTGCGAGCACATCGTCCAATAGATTTCATCTAACGATACTTAATCACCGCTAACGAATGGCGAGAGAAGACTGCTATTTATCGTTCGTTTTACTACATACTTAGTACGTAATACACTATAAAAATACAATAAAATAGAGTTATACGTACCTCGTTAATAAACTTTTGCTGCTCCGAACAGATGTTAGCACAGATGGAAAAGAAAATTTGAGATTAGCACATTGAAAGCACAGTAAGAAAGATTATAACATACTATTGAGTAAATAATATCTAAAAACATGTGGGTAAGGAATAAGATGCATAGGGTAACTAATAAATAAATAGTATTGCATGATAACAAGATATAAGAAAAGATTTTAATAAAATTGGTAATCCTTTGCGAATGAATTGCATAGGAAAATATTAACACTTTAAACTATGTTATTTGTAACGTATTATTGAAAAGTTTTGCTTGTTTCGATGTTGACGATGTGATATTCATTAAAATAATAGAGAACTAGTTTTAATAACAACAAAATCTAATATAAACATTATTGGTACGACTCAAAGATTATAAAATAGAGCAACAAAGTTATTTACCTGTTCTTTAAGTAGTACAGCTTGTTGTCGCTTAATTTCACGCTCCTGAAACAAATTATTACATATTTTAAAGCATATATTATCATAACCTATACACACTATCTGAGATACAATTTGCAGATATCACAGTGTTATAGAATATTTATTTCCATTGATCGTTTTTGCTTGAAGAAGAAAGATGCAGTTTATCATTTACAAACGCGAGAACTTATTAATACCTAAACGTAAGAAAATGCACAAAATATATGAAGCAAGCAATATTTAACATGCTGTTATTATAACGAAACACGTGTAGCATACAGAAGTATAGTTTTTATAGTAGGTATAAGAAACTGAAATACAAGAGATGTTAATATAATAAATATATTAGCATAAACCTTTTTTATACTGTTAGTAATACCATCCACCATAATCATAAGACATACCATATCTTTCGGCCGATGTACACTGATTGATAATTCATTACTTTTAACTCTAACTTTATCTTTCACCACATTAGTACCGATCTGATCCAATTTTTCCTTAGGATCCGGTTTCTTAGGTGACAATTTCAATTGACTCGACATATACTGTATTTTGGCGTCCAAGTAACTTTTTTCCAGGCTTTTTAAGTCGATGTTTTTAGACACTCTATCTGTCGACCAATCACAGCCGTTTAGGTATTCAGTAATTCTAGAATACCTACGAGAGAGCCTTTCCAGGGTATTAGGTTCCTTTTTAGGACTGACAGTGAAGTCTAGATTATTTTTGCTCTTCAGGACATCTAAAGCGACTTTTTCCGTGAAATCCTTGATTTTATCTAGAGCATTGTAATTTGAGTCTTCTGTCCATTGCTTACTGTTCAAAATGGATTGCAGAGGCGTTTCTTTTGCGTCTTTTGGATTCCCAACCGGTATTAGGGTTAAACTTATGGGTGTGATAGTTCGTTGGCTCTTTCTGCTATTTCTCATGTCAATCTCTTTCGCGGACACAGCTTCGATGGTAAGCGATTTGCTTTGGTAGATGTGCTAGTGTTTCAAAACAAACAATTCACATTAGACACCGTAAATCCGCGTGTTATACGCCTTTTATTATCAATTAGATGTAGGCAACACGGCCAGGTTTCAACCCCATACACATAAATACAAATACATACATAGAATAGAACACACAACTACATAAAAAGCAAATGGGACAGACACTGAAGCGAAGTCTACAAGAAAACACTGTTGCCAAGCTCACCGAATTGATAATAAAACAAATTAAATAAAAAAGCAACATACAAACGCATACAAGATAGTAATCAGCCTTTATGCAAAGAAAAAAAATTAATTTACAAGAAAAACAACACAGTCGTACAGTGACCGGGGCCTTTGCAACATGGCCGAAATGTCGAGTAACAAAGGTAATGCTTTGTTTACAAAATATACACAATAAGTCTTTCGTTTTCTTGTTAAATGAATAAAAATCGCGAATTTCTCAAAGACAAAAACTATTTATGAATAAAATATATGCTGTTTTAATAGTATAAAAGACTTAAACCTTTGCAATAAAGCTGATTTTCTTAGAAAACATAATGAAGCATTAAATACTAAAAACCATATGATAAACTGACATTATAATATACATTGTATAATTAGATTTATTGATGTTTATCGTAGCATACCAATTTAGAACCTTGAATATAAATTATACGTCATTTAAATATGTTGTGTGGTGCGTTGTGTATATATCAAACAATGAAACATTGATTTGACAAGAAAACGGGACTTATCGCATATATTTTATAAACAAAGTATTACCTTTGCTACCCGACGGTTCGGCCATAGCAAAGACCATGACCTGTGACAATAGCCATTTTGTTTTGTTATTTGTTTATAAAATATACATAAATACATCCCGATTTCTTGAAAAATTAATTAAAACGGCAAGTCTCCCAAAAATATTAACGAAACATCATATATCAATAGTACGCTTTATACTTCACTCAAAATATACAGTAGTATTATTATAGTGAATTCTTTACCTCCAATAACTGCTGACTTCTGATCTCTTTCTCTCGTTTGGCCAGTTCTTGTCGCTCTATCTTTTCCACGTCACGTGAAGAACGGGAGCTCTGTAATTAAATAGTCATTTACGTAAGTTGCCTAGTCATTTCAGAAAAGGGTATAGTCAGCATTCATATACGCTACCGTTATTTCTATGTGTAGAAAATGTTGTGGAGAAAACTGGCAATTGTAAAGTATAGGATAATATTTATGCCTGACACGTTGAAAATGATTGTCTAGAATAAAATGGGTTGAATGTAAATTACATACATCAATAAACATTGTATGACTTCACGAGTTGTCCGTTGAGAACTAAAGTTTATTTAGTCGTAATAAAATCTCCGAATATGTATGGATGTCAATTAAGGTAGGATAGGACGAAAAAACACGACAATTTTGTACATACACCCACATTCCTTAAATCACGTTCAGAAGGTATAAAACCTCTTCGTAACCTCCTTACGACAAGCCAGAAAGAGCGGCAGCTAGCCAGCTTTCCTTTTAGCTCCTAGACTAGCACTGGACATAGTTTTCTTATTATTTTACCTATTCCCATGATTAATAACTAACGGGACTTATCGCGTAAGGTTTATATAATAAAGTTACCTTTATTATCCCGACGTTCCGGCTACGATAAGTCCCGTTAGTTATTAATCATGAGTATAAATCGCGAATCTCTTCACTACATAGTATAAAACAAAGTCGCTTTCTCTGTCCCTATGACCCTTTATATGCTTAAATCTTTGAAACTACGCAACGGATTTTGATGCGTTTTTTTTTAATAGATAGAGTGATTCAAGAGGAAGGTTTATATGTAGAATAACATCCATTAAATAGTGGAGTAGGCTTTATATTTTATACCCGTGCGAAGCCGGAGCGAGTCGCTAGTATTTAACAAAACACAAAAAAAATACTGAATTATTCATTGAAAACACACTTTACGTTAGCTATTTTTTGCTGTACATTTCAGTTAATTTGATGTGAATTTCCATGTTTAACGCTTTTGGGATGAGAGAGATAGATAGTTAGTATTTACACTATATACAAGTGACTTAATAACTTCGAATAACAGATGGGGGTTACTAGTAAAACTATATGTACCTGTTCCCGTCCCTTATGAGCGTCCCTGGCTGCCTGCTGTCGTCTGGCCAGTTCCATTCTCTGCTCCAGTGGCGGTGGAGTAGGACGGGCGCCTGGCATAGCGCATAATGCTCTTGCTTCTTCCAATCTGGGAATAAACGTTAAATTAGAGATACATATACTTCGCGACGACGCCATATTGAAAAAGGATGACGTTAAAATAGAAAATAGCGTAACTGCGGATGTGTCTTCGGATAGTGTGAGTGTAGTGTGTCGTGCTATGAATTAACGAAAATTCCAATTGTGAGGGTAGACAGACATTAGCTGAGACGGACTTCTCGCTAGTCTGGCTAGCTAGCTAGTCTTCCCGCGACCACGGCTTATGCAACTGGGTCGAAGCATCGGGCAAAAATAAAGGTAATCAGATATCTTTATAAATTTATCGTGATATGACCCGGTCTCTCATAGTAAATAAAATGAGTATAAATCGCGAGTGTATAAAAATAACTGTTAAAATAGAAGTACATATAATGGACAAGTGTCTTACAGGGTAGTTGATAGCTTTAAAGTTGTGGACGTGTACATATATAGAAAACCCTCATACATAACATTCGCTTCACGATTTTGTGGCATTGACTCAAATTTCAAAAACGTATGAGCCACTCAGAGCTTTTCACTAGATGGACAGCACCCAACGTGATAGGTAGTGAACCGTAACGCCGTATACAGGCACTGACTATTACCGAGGGATAGGCAGGTTTCCTCACAAATGTTTACCCTCACAAATGTTTACCCTCAGCGTTTATACCTCCTTTCCATAATAACGTCTCCTCGGTCACTTAGCAAAATTAACAGGGATATAATGACATGTATATATGTGATACATTCCTAGCCCATCACCTTATAGATTCACCCTCAGTCCCTTAGTCACCAATACAATAATACGAAAGAAAAGCAGGTATTCACCGCTCTATTACTAAAGCCTTACATACAAACATACACATCACGCCTGATTCCCTGTAGAGGGTTAGGCAGAGTTCACGCATCCCCATTTGTCCCACTGACAGACCACTTTCGCTTCATTGATATTCATACATCCTCTCATACACGGTGGTTATAGGTACTTCTAACGTCACCTTTTTTCAATATAGCGTCTATCTGACTGTTATATGTCTTATGAGGCCGGCCCCTACGTAACCGCCCTTCCACTTCACTCATATAATATTATATTCCTTTTGTCAATCTGCTATCATTGAAGCCTTACCTCTTAGATATTTCAGCCTCATTCATGGTCCTCGGCTCCCCAGGTTCAGGCTGCATATACTCGCCGAGAATGAGTCGTGAAGAAAAGCTGAAGTTGTCAGCTGTTAATGGCGGCATCGGGTTCGAGTCCAGGAACTGTAAATGTTGTTTGTTTGTTTTATTTTAGGCTTATTCAGCAAACATAAAGTTATCATAAACCGTTTGTTTGCTAAATAAGCCTAAAATATTCTCTAATTAATATTCCATTTCTTGTTATAAAGTTATCATAAACCGTTTAACAAGAAATGGAATATTAGTTAGAGAATATCATATAAGAAAGTAAAGACATTCATAGAAGTTTCAAAGAGTTCTATGTAGCTCAGTCGTTGAGTTTGACTCTGTATCAGTGGGTACAGGGTTCAATCTCTCATGTGCTTATGGAAAATATTATAGTTTTAAGAGATTCGCGATTTACACTCATGATTAATAACTATATATAACTATATTATATAAAAACATACGCGATAAGTCCCGTTAGTTATTAATTATGGAAAATATATTGGGTTTAAAACGGAATACATATTTTCCATAAAATATGCATTCTGTTTTAAACCTTTTAATTTATATTTTCCAAACAGGTTTGAGTAATTCTTATGGGATTGTCAACAGGTTTTCGTGTCCATTCTATTGCCACCAACTCAGGTGTTGACTAGATAGTGTGAAATAAATAAGACGATGTAAGAGGTAAACCGTGTCGCCATTTACAAGCACTGATATATTACCTGTTCGAGGAAAAGGTAGGTTACTTGGTGCATTTCGCAAAAATTATTTATGTATTTACTAACAATATATTGCCTTTACAGGTTGGGTTCTAACACGACAATACAGAGTATAAACTACATTATTACGTTATAATACAAAACATCACTCACATTAGGTACTAACATACACAAACATTTTATATACATACAATATCAATCCTTACAATATCAGTATCATTTCCATTGAAACGTATTCCAGAGGTTAAAATTATATTAAGCCAACTAGAACGGACTCAAGCCTTACTCCAAATTTCATATCCATCAAAGTCAAATGTTTATATTCAACATAAGTACAAGTACAGTACATTCATTGAAAGTCAAAACATTTGCCTGACACTGGTTGTCTCTTAGCATTGTTCTACCGTTGGTTCGGAAGCCCTGGCTCGGAGAAGAACCAACAAGAAACTCCGGCCAATATATACCATTTAGCCCTTTAATCTATATAAGCACGAAAGGCACTTAATAATAATATTGATATTATTTGGACATTATTACACCAATTGAACTAGCCCCTTGGTAAGTACATTTAAGACTTGTGTTAAGGGTACTAGTCAACGTAAATTTAAGAAAATGTATACATATTATATATAGATAAATACATATATAGCATACATAATCAACGACCAGACTGGAAAGCATTAGAAAAGCGTAGTTCTTAACTCTGCTTGCACCGGGAATCGAACCCCACGATTAGCGTTCAGGTGTCTAACCGATCGCGCCACGGAGGTCGTCAAAATTTTAATTAATTATTATATAATATGTGAATTAAATAAAATTAATTGAACACTTACATTTTGTACTTCTTGCAGGGATTTGAAGCTGAGGTGTCCGTGCGGATCTGGGGGCGTATAAGCAACGTCGCCCTTAATGTTGCAATTCCGAGATAGACCTTTTATTAGGGTTGTGCGTTTCCATCCTGGAAAAGAATAAGAAATAAAAAAAAAATATATAGAAAAAAGGTTAGGAGTACCTATTACCGCCGAGTGTGTATGAGAAGATGTATGAGTGTCAATGAAGCGAAAGTGGTCTGTCAGGATCGGGACAAATAGGGATCCGTGATCTCTGCCTGCCCCTCTACAGGGAATCAGGCATGATGTGTATGTATAAATAGACAAACATAAAGACAGACGCGTTCACGATCTTAATCCTTGCGGAGTAATGGTTCAGGTTTCCAACTCCGCATTTGCCACTTCGAACCCATGTGTTGAGCAGATAGTAAGTATAAATGTAGAATACGAGTATGATACTCGTCTTGGTTTTTCAGTACGCTATTTTATTGTGATGGTCTCTGACAATGTCTTACGACAATCCGGCACGAACGGCAGCTAGTTACCATTCTCTTTTAAAGGTAAAAGGTAGGATATGTCAGAAGTGTGAATGTATATATTCTCGTATATTCACGCTTACCTAGTGCGAGGGGTAGTCGCAGTTGTGAGTCATTCGCCTTCTTTCCTGATTCGCTGGCATCTGAATCCGACGGGCTGTCGGAAGGACACTCAGAATCTGTGCTCACTGTCTCTCCCAACAGAGCTTTTAGTTTGTCCTGAAACGTTTGAAGAGAGGTATGACTGTATTGTTTTGGAGTGGGTAGAAGCAATACTATAGCAGTGCGAAGATAGATAAATTTTATATAATACTAATTGAACTAGCCCATTGGTAAGTTAGGGCGTAAAATCTATTGATTTTAGTTACCAGGCTTAAATTTAAGTAATTAGAAACATAAGATACATATGTCGTCTATAAACGTGTAACATAATAAAGATTGATGTTGGGGCATTTTTGTATTATAATTCCCATTCAAAGGAAAAATCAGCTTCAATTCTCAAAAAATGATCCGACATTCCATTCATATATTAAATGATTTCAGGAATAATCAAATTGTAGACATTCCTCTTAAGGCGGCTGTACGTAGTGTGTAGAACACAAGTTTGAGAAGGTTAATAGGTGTGAGTGAAGCAAGAAACATATCTCACCCGTTCCAGGTAGCGATCGAGAGTCTGCCTATCCCGTTGAGGACGTAGAGGAATAAATATGTATGTATGTATGAATAATTAAAGTAACTTACCATGTCAGTTTCCCCTAACAGCTGTTGAGCTAGCGCAGGCCTCAAACCCAAGGCTCTGCTTTGGGCTAGCAAAGACGCCACAGTATTCTTCTTGGGTTTGCTAACACCTCGCCCCAAGTTCCTCGGCCTGCCTTCTCGAGAGGGCCAGTTCGGGATGGCTGTTAGAAAGGAGTAAGGGAGTTATATTTATAAAACATAAAACATAACATACGCTTCACGACTTGTGTATACACACTGCCTTTTTTATTATGGCGGGGTAGTCAGAGGCTTGAATGCCCATCTCCAAAATTTCGAAGGCATGTTAGGTAAGGGTCATTCGAAGCCCGCGTATCACTAGATAGACAGCACCTAACGTGATAGGTAGTGAACCGTATCGCCGTATATAGGCAAACGAAAGTAAGAAAAGAAAGAAGTAAGGGAGTTATATATATCGACACCTAACGGCGCACTTAACGTAAACGCCATTTTTAGCGAAAATAAGTTCAATATACAAGTTCGATTCAATTTGTTTTTTGCGTTGATTGGTGTAGGTATCATGGCGAAAATATTGGATAGCACTTTCACTTCATTGCCATTCATATACATAGAAACATACTTCTGTATATACATCAACGTCCTTCGGGGGAACCTTGGAGACATGAAACATAATAGTCACTTATTATCATGTATATTGGGGTTTTGATGCATAGAATATTTGTGACGGGTATCTTACCTATCGCCCAATAGATTCCATATACCCCTAATCCTTTAGTCGCCCCCTACGACACGCCGGGAAAAACGGCAGCTAGTTAGCATTCTTTTTACGTTCCAGACTAGCACGGGGCATTAATACTTCTATACATAACAACATATGGCCAACTTACATTCGCTATCCTCACTCCCGCTGGACTTGGGCCGTGGTGACTCTACAAACTGGGGGTTGGTCTCCGGGATCACTCGCCGGGGTTTGATGCCTGGCTTACGACGAGCTACAAGAAGAAAATCAATATTAGTTTTCTCTATAAAGATATTAAGAATACCTATAAAGCTAAAGATAAATAATGAGTGAAGTGGAAGGGCGGTTACATAGGGGCCGACCTAATAAGACATATAACAGTCAGATAGACGCTATATTGAAAAAAGGTGAGGTTAGGAGCACCTATAACCGCCGAGAGTGTATGAGAAGATGTATGAATGACAATGAAGCGAAAGTGATCTGTCAGTGGGACAAATGGGGATCAGTGATTTCTGCCTACCCCTCTACAGGGAATCAGGCGTGATGTGTATGTATGTATAAAGCTAAAGAATCTATTTTAAATATATGTAGAAGCGAATGGATCAAAAAACTAGAAGAATATCAAATGATATGGTTTAGGTAACACGGTTTCTAGAATGATGCTATGTTATGATAGTTAGATGGCACCACCATACAAATAATAACGGAGATATCAAGTCAAGTCGGGTTCAGTCGTCTATGGTGCGTCAACAAAGTCAGCAGTTCAGTGAAAATTGAAAATACAAATAATTATTTTCGGCTGAATATTTAGTCAATTGCGATGCCAAACTGGCTAAATATGTTCGCTTTGGGATAAGATATGGATCCTCAACTGGAATGAACCGAAGAACAAGGAAGATAAGAATTGCAGCTTCGATTTCGTTTTTCTTCGGTTGTAGCGGCTGGCGACGTTGGTGTAACCATGGCGATGGAATAACAAGAAGTTCAAACGCCGTGGCATCAGTGTTTGTACTTCAGCTGACATAACCTTAGTGGTGAATGGCTTAATAAAGAATTAAAAAAAAAGTCTCGGGTTAAAAGAGCATGACTATACGTATATAAAGACTTACACGACCGATCCATGCTGCCAGCACTCAAAGAACTACTCAACGATGATAGTTTGGACAGGGCATCTGCTGCGACATTACTCGCTGGAATAAAAGAACATATTATATTACAATACTACTATATTTTGCTATAAGACACGTAAATCCTGTTTCATAACATAAAAGATACACCCAGTCAAGACATCCATTATCTTTAACGTTACAAAAGCTTCATGACTTGTGTACACACATCATTTTTATTGTGACGGCGTAGTCCGAGGCTTGAGTGTCCATCTCCGAAATTTCGAAGGCATGTTAGGTATGGGTCAATCGAAGCCAGCGTTTCACTAGATAGACAGCATCCAACGTGTTCGGAAGTTAACTGTTTCGCTATATTAAAGCACTGGCTACCTTTCCCTAAGGATAGACAGGACAGGCACTCATGCCTCTGACTACCGCACCACGATAAAAACGGGATGTGTATGTATACACAAGTCGTGTAGCGTATGTTTTATTTTATATCAAATTACTAGCGACCCGCTCCGGCTTCGCACGGGTACAAAATATATAGCCTACTCCATTATTTAATGGATGTTATTATACATATAACCCTTCCTCTTGAATCACTTTATCTATTAAAAAAAACCGCATCATAATCCGTTGCGTAGTTTCAAAGATAAGCATACAAAGGGACATAGGGACAGAGCCAGCGACTATGTTTTATACTATGTAGTGATAGTGATGATTTAGAAAATAAAATGAAGTGCATTTGGACAAAAAAAGTTATTTAAATCTACTAAGGAGCTATTAAAGTATAGTAACACCACATAATACTTACAAGACGATGGCTTCATGGACAGGTTGAGTGGGGCATCTTCGTTCTGAGTGGCCTTGGAATTGAGGTCTAAGGGCTGGTCTTCGGCCGGTGATGACTTGGTCCGCAAATCTAGGCCGGTGCCTGTAAATATACATATATTTAGTTATATCATTCAATCCCGTTCTACGTGGACAGAACCTTGGACAATCTCGTCTGTGTCAATTTTAGCATTAGTGTTTAAATTATGCTTAAATCTAGGTAAATGTACACTTATATATCATGTATGACTGATGTATCTTCATAAGGGTATCGCTAAACAAATTAAAATTAAGAATTTATGTACTGTCTCATGTTTGTAAACGTTCCCTGTATTTGTAGTTATAAGCAAAACTGGAAGGGAGAGCTGGTGTCCTAAGACACAGGACTTAATTGTCTTAGTTTAGGCACCAGTTCTCTCAATAACAAGTGTTGTTATGAGAACAAATAAAAATATTATTATTACTATTATATATTTAATCAGACCTTTAATGCATTTCGTGGTTAACTGATTTTACAAGACACAACTTCTTAACACAACGAATATAGATAAGAATCTCTAAGCTACTATAAGTTAGCCTATTGCCTAAAATATTCCATTAACATAACCTTTACCTAACTCCGACTTTAAATAAAAATAACCCCTCTTTTAACGGAAAATGTCTGTTGTTTGGTTAAATGTTAGTTTATAACGTAACTCTGCTGTTTATGTATTATCATGAGTAAATTTTCTTTAGTAAATATTGAGTACATGTTATATCTTTACAAATAAACAACTTTCTTTCTTCCTTACCTTTGGCATTAGCAGTCTGCAGTTGTTTCTCTAGATCAGCAATACTGACTCCACTCTGATTGGCTATCGTTTGTAGTAGCTCCCGGGATATATCTGAAAAATAGGATTTTATTAACACATAACATTCTTCTCAAGGCGGGTGTACGTAGTGAAGAACAGAAGAGCATGTATGAAAAGGTTAATGGGTGTGAGTGAAGCGAGAGAGATTTGTCACCCGTTCAAGGTGAAGATTTATGACGACCTCCGTGGCGCGATCGGTTAACCGCCGGAACGCTAATCGTGAGGTCCCGAGGAGGGAGTGAGAGAGTGAGGAGGGTTCGATTCCCGGTGGAGGCAGAGTTATGAACTACGCTTTTCTACGGCTTTCCAGTCTGGTCGTTGATTATACATATATGCTATATATGTATTTATCTATGTATAATATGTATATATTTCTTAAATATACGTTGACTAGTACTTTTAACACAAGTCTTAAATGAACTTACCAAGGGGCTAGTTCAATTGGTGTAATAATGTCCAAATATTATTATTATTTTATTATTATTTATTTATAATCTCTTCCTATCCCCTTAGCGACGTATAAGTGTTAATATATGTATGTATGTGCACATACAATGGATAATAAAAGACTTTAATCAGTGATACGCATTGAAACTTTTGACCAAGGACTAGATAGATAGGACAATAAAAGGATTGAAGAATGCGTACATACACATATGTATGGTCATACATACACATCACGGCTGATTCCCTGTAGAGGGAAGGCAGATATCACAGATCCCTATCCATTCCAATCCTGACGAACCACTTTCGCTTCATTGACACTCATACACCTCCTCACACACACTAGGTACTTTTAACTTCACTCTTTTTCAATATGGTGTCTCTCAATGTCATATGTCCCATTAGTCCAATATATACACACATACATACACTCTATCTCACACCCAAACATACCCACTCACATATTCACGCAGACACACTCCAAAATTATCTCTCTTTTTTAACGCACACATACTCACCCTCACTCATAATTACATTTACAAACAATACTTAAAAAATTTTTAAAAAGTATTTATCATACTTTATTTTTCAAAATAGTTTGGTTTTTTCTTGTATGATGATAAAAGGACATGGAAGAGCGGTCGCTCTAGTCACAGGTAACTCTGTTATCCACTAGAAGTACCCAACAATGCAATATGTTGTAAATTTGGATATAGAAGAATTTTTGAACTAAAATTTTTTGAATAATATATTGGTGAACATATGTATGTATATACTTACTAGTACAACAGTCGAACAGGTAATAGTGCTTGTAAATGGCGACATGGCTGACCACCTGTCACATTGAGTACTGACTGTCTGGTTGACACGTGGGTTCGAGGTGTCCATAGAATTACTACCTTCGCAATTGCGGAGATGGAAACCTGAACCTCTGACTACCCCGCAAGGGTTAATGGTCGTGAATGCGTTTGTTTTGTGTTGTATACTTACTACTATAGTCAGATAGATGCGTGTCCACGGAGGCAGATGAGCTGGGCCGGTCTGGCCTACTCGGAAGACGGATGATGTCTAACGACGATCTGGAACTGCCTTGCTCGTCCTAGAATAAAAGATTAATAGTTATAATTAGACAGTCAAAAAAGTAAGTCCCGTGCTAGCTGGAACGTAAAAATGCTAACTAGCTGACGTTCTTCTTGGCATGTCGTAGGAGGCGCTTATGTGGCTAGGGGTAAAATGAGTCTATTGGGCGATTGGCTGGCTTCCTATGATCAATGTTTTATACTAAAAAGTGTCCTAGGAACTGTCTCTAAGGATCTGTTGACTCCGAAAGGGATTCAATAACGTGAATTGCAATGTATGAGAAATTATGTCTCCTAAGTTCTTTACAGTCCGAAAAGTCACGTCTTTTGTACACAATATTATACTACTTAAATATAATTATAATACTTAAAAATATTACACGAAAACTCAAGGTTTTCCCCATAACGTAGTATCCAGTGGTCACCCATCCATTCACTACCTACATCCTAGTAGCTTAACATTGAAGTATAACTTACCACTTTCTGTCGTTTGCTAGGCAAGGGGGTGCTTCGATCTCCAGTGGATGGATGCACGGATACCTGTGGAGGGTCCAAAGATATTGTCTTCTTGCGACCGCGGTTCGAACCTTGGGCGGACTGTCGAGAAGGGATATAATAATAATAATAAGCTTTTATTCATTAAAACACATTGACATACACAAACAGGAAATTAAATAAAAAAAAGGAGAAAAAGAGTTTATACATGTAAGTTAATAAATCATGTGCATGTCATTGCCCAGTGAAATGGTCCCAGCTCAGCATATATGCAATGATTGAAGTATAATCACTGCGCTGATCTTATGCTAGAACCATGAGGGTTATTCGCCAAGCCAGTTGTACAAACGTAATATACATATAAGGTTAAGGTTATAGGATATAAGGTTATTTATCAACATACACTTCACGACTTGTGTATAAACATGGCTTTTTTATTGTGGCGGGGTTATCAGAGGCTTAAGTGTCCTCTGAAATTGCGAAGGCATGTTCGGTAATTTATAGTGGTATAATAATATACAAGGAATATTAATAATTGGGCAATAATATAGGTTATAAAACAAGTCATTACATGCATACAAACACATCAAACATTCGCTACAGAGGGATATGTACATAAAACTCGTCATTCTAAAGACAAACGCATTCACAACCAATAACCCGTAATCGCGGAGGTAGTAATTCTCGAATCCACGTCTTGACCAATATAGTCAGTACTCAATGTGACAAGTGGTTAGTCCTATCACCATTTACAAGCACTAACTCTTAGGTTTCCTCACGATGTTTTCCCTCACCGTAGTATTCGGTTCATTTCGTAAATGTATATTTATTACGATAATGATACATAGAAATTCATTTAACTTCATTTCCATTGTGCTCTAGTTTCTTAGTTTATTAAGATAGAAATATACATTTAGATATATCAAAATGCAATAATCCATTAATTTTTCAAGGTAATATTAACTAAGTTTAATTACCTTAGAATTGAGTGACGACGTATACTTTATTATTTCCGTATCAGGTGGTAGTCTGACGCCGCCAAGAACTGACGAATGGTCACTGTAATTGTAAAATGTACTAAGTAAATATATAATAAAAAGACATACAAAAAATAACGTATAACGTATAGTTTAATAGATAATTTTCGGTGTCCAACCCAGATTTGAAGTACATGACATTATCAACTGTTAAAATAATACTCAAAATGTGATATGTCTCCTTAAGGCATAGGATACATAATTATACATACATCAGTCAGAACCTAGGAGACATGATAACATCTCGTGGACACTTTTTAGCATGAATAATAATGAAAAGAAATGGGAAGGTTTTATCACAATTACGTGGAAATCATTATTGTGAAAGAAGTATTTATACAGGGTGGCGCATTCAAAACGGTCAGTATGGGAAAGTCTGAAACTATAAGAGATACGAACATTTGTTCTTAGGAACCATGTCACCGATTTTGATAAAAATAAAAACTGCATTCATACTTTCTTTGAAAAAACAACTGTATCCGGTACGGGAATCGAACCCGGTTGCTTTGAAAAAATAAATTCGCCCTTTTCACTTTTTCTTTTTAAATATCAATTGTGTAGGTCTTAAGCTGTAAATGTCTCCATGAAACATGGTTTCAAAAATGAATAAAATGCATTGTTTTGGCATACTTTAGTTTATCATAGTAGGTTTTCTAAGTGACCACCGTTGTTTTCAATACAATATTCAACACGTTTAGGTAACGATCTTACTATTGAATGTTGTATTTTCATGTGGTGAATTTGCGTTACAATTGACTTTATTGCTACTTTTAAGTCTTCAATGATGTCATAGCTTGTTTTGTTAAATTCATCCCGTAATCCAACAAGAAATTTTCTAATATGGATTAACACGTCACTTTAAGTGTACTTTTCAATAGATTGTTAGTTTTTTATTACTGTACATAACAAAACCTACTTAAAGGATTAATGCAATGCTAATGCCACATGTTAAGGTGTATGTAACAAAAAGGGAAGTACAAAACTACAAACAGCCATGGAGACAATTTTACATGTCTGTTGAATAATGTTACGGTGTATGTAAACTACTATGATAAACTAAAGTATGCCAAAACAATGCATTTTATTCATTTTTGAAACCATGTTTCATGGAGACATTTACAGCTTAAGACCTACACAATTGATATTTAAAAAGAAAAAGTGAAAAGGGCGAATTTATTTTTTCAAAGCAACCGGGTTCGATTCCCGTACCGGATACAGTTGTTTTTTCAAAGAAAGTATGAATGCAGTTTTTATTTTTATCAAAATCGGTGACATGGTTCCTAAGAACAAATGTTCGTATCTCTTATAGTTTCAGACTTTCCCATACTGACCGTTTTGAATGCGCCACCCTGTATAAAAACATAAAACATACGCTTCACGACTTGTGTGTACAGACTCTCTTTTTTATTATGGCGGGGTAGCCAGAGGCTTGAATGCCTATCTCCGAAATTTCGAAGGCATGTTAGATATGGGTCATTCAAAGCCCGCGTATCACTAGATAGACAGCACCCAACGTGATAGGTAGTGAACCGTATCGCCGTATATAGGCACTGACTATTACCTATCCTGAGGGATAGGCAGGTTTCCTTACGATGTTTCCCTCACCGTTAGCGACTGTAAATTGTGTACGTAAATGAAAAACACATATTTAAATTTCATTCATTGGTACATGCCAGAGTCGGGATTCGAACCTAGGACTTTTCTCATACGAAGTCCGAGGTGTTACCCACTGGGCTACAGTCGCTAATATATTGATATAACTTATGTACAATATTACAGAACTAAGATTAAGGTGGTAACATAAACAATAATATACGACATGCTAAATAGATTATCTATAGTCATAGTATGATAGTTGTTAGGGGTATTTTATTCTTTTTACGTTAACTTACCCATATCCTTCCAAAGCAGAGCTTGTATGAAAATAATGAAATTTTTGTTAGTACAAGTATAGACTATTACCAACAAATACGTTGTTAATTGTGCTTAAAGGGTCAGACAGAACCTTCCTGTATAAAACTTATCCGAACATTTTATTTTATATTTCATTGTATTTTACGCTATCACAAATTTTATGTAAACTCAACTCAACTATAATATCAATGGTTTAGTGCACTCTTGTGGTATGTATGTTTTTGTCTGTGAAATTGGCTTTAATACAAAAAATCATCGATATGTCATATTGACCAATTACTTTTAAAGGCTTAAGCTTCTGTCTAACCCATAGGAGATTACTTACATAAGTAATACGTAAAATAGTTCATTACCTTAGAATAGTGTGAGGGATTACACACATAAGTAATATGTAAAAATAAAGCATATTACCTTAGAATAGTATGAGGGATGCCTGACATCGGATCCACGCTTTGTCTGTCCTTATCAGACCCACCCATGCCATATGGGTATAGAGACGAGAGATTCTGAAACAAAATTTTATAATAGTTTTAAGAGATTCGCGATTTATACTCATGATTAATAACTAACGGGTCTTATCGCCTTATTATATATCTTACTGTCGGGTTAATAAAGGTAACTTTATTATATAAAAATATACGCGATAAGTCCCGTTAGTTATTAATCGTGAAATTGTATAAATAAGTAAAATATATGTATGTACGCTATATACTAAGGACTGATCAGTGGAATCTATTGGGCGATGGGCTAGCGATTTGTTATAGTTTTACGAGATTTGCGATTTATACTTATGATTAATAACTAACGGGACTTATCGCGTAAGTTTTTATATAATAAAGTTACCTTTATTAACCTGACGTTTCGGTTACGTTGCAGCAGCCATGGTCACGGGCAAACTTTATTATATAAAAACTTACGCGATAAGTCCCGTTAGTTATTAATCATAGCAATTTGTTACCAATCAATCAGCCTATGTCAGTCCACTGCTGGACGTAGGCCTCCAAAGGTACCACATATAACACGATCACTCGTGGCCCTCAGCCAACCACTACCAGCGACCTTTTTCAGGTCATCGGCCCATCTAGCAGGGGGGCGTCCTACACGTTTACCGAGATGCGGTCGCCATTCGAAAACTCTGTCCCTTAACGAGATACCCAGCATCGAACGTTCCATTGCTTGCTGAGTGACATTGATCTGTCACCGATGTCCCTATTAACACCAGCCAGGGGAATAGGTAAACGCCTTCACGATCATTAACCCTTACGTGGTAATCATACGTTCATTTACGGAATTGCGGAAGAATGTAGGTACCCGAAAGTATTTGTTTCTTTTTTATTCCCAGCCATTTCCCACTTTACCTTGCTCTTGGAAGCGACTGCGGCATTATAGGCGCCCTGTGCCGCAGCGTGTGCCATTAACAGGTCGTTCCTCAAAAGGGCCAGATCCCGTTCTTTCAAGCCTTTGGAGTGAGGCTGGTGGTGTTGTTTGCCTGCAAAGGAATTTTATTTATTAATCTTTATACATACGTACATATATTTATTCCTTTACGTCCCCAATGGGATGTGCAAATACTATTAGGTCAGCTGGAACGGGTGACAAATCTCTAAACCTACATGTTCCTCAACATGTCAGTGCTTGTAAATGACAACATTGCCTACCACCTTTCATATTGGGTACTGACTATCCTGTCAACACGTGAGTTCAAGATGGCAATAGCATTACTATCTCCGGGATTGCAAAGATGGTCACGTGAGGGTGGTGAATATCTCACTCTTGCTTCACTCACACCCATTAACCTTCTCATACATTATCTTCTGTTCTTCACTACGTACACCCGCCTTGAGATGAATTAATTTATTACTTTTCTAAGGACGTACCATTTATCCATAACATACATTCACGTCCTTTAATCTCTGTTGACTTTGACAGAACCTTGGAGATACGATCTAATGTCCCTGGTCACTATTTAGCATGAATATTAGGGTTGTGATGTCACATGAAATATTAGTAACAGGACTTATCGCGTAAGTTTATATAAAATAAAATTACCTTTATTAACCTTAAATTGGGTTAATAAAGGTAATTTTATTATATATAAACTTACGCGATAAGTCCCGTTAATTATTAATCATGAGTATAAATCGCGAATCTCTTAAAACTATTATTAGTAACAGGTTTCTAACCCATCGCCTATTAAATCCCCTATCCTTACCCTAACAATAGTTTAAATCGATGTTTTAATCTGACTGTCATATAAAAATATTTGGACATTATTACACCAATTGAACTAGCCCCTTGGTAAGAACATTTAAGACTTGTGTTAAGGGTACTTAGTCAACGTATAATTAAGAAATGTATACATACTATACATAGATAAATACATATATAGCATATACAATCAACGACCAGACTGGAAAGCAGTAGAAAAGCGTAATTCTTAACTCTGCCTCCACCGGGAATCTTGGGGACCTCACGATTAGCGTTCAGGTGTCTAACCGATCGCGCCACGGAGGTCGTCAAATAAAATATGTATGACTTAAATATTATAGTTTTAAGAGATTCGCGATTTATACTCATGATTAATAACTAGCGGGACTTATCGCGTATGTTTTTATATAATAGTCTGCCCGTGACCATGGCTGCTGCAACGTAGCGAACGTCGGGTTAATAAAGGTAACTTTATTATATAAAAACATACGCGATAAGTCCCGCTAGTTATTATAGTACATTCGCATTAAGAAAATAGTGATGTCATCATGTCCCGATGATTTGACCAATGAGACGTGACAACTGTCGTCTGCAATTGGTCGATGTGAATTGTTTTCTCATTTACTAACGTTTCATTGGTCAGTTTAACGTCTATATATCATGACGTCACTATTTACTTAACGCGAATAGACTATAGTCCTGAATATCATTATACCCTTGATATACTCACGAGGTGGCACCGGCGTCTGTGCCTTGGCGCTGGTCTTCGGCTGGTGTGAAGACACGAGGCTGTTCAAACTGGCTAAGCTGGAGAGATGAGAGAAGGACTGTGGATGCGCTGACGGAGAAGATGTCTTTGGGAAGGCGTATGGCGAGGCTGAAAGATTAAGAGAGTTTAGTGTAACATTTCTGATTTATTTTTACAGGTTTTTGTGTGCGAAATGCCAATGGTTTAAAAAGATATTATTAAATAATGCAAATTTTTAAAAATATTAGTGAGATACTCGTATTCGCGATTTTAATTTATTCTAAAAGAAAACGGGACTTATCGCGTATATTTTATAAAAAACTTTAGCTACTCCCGATTTTAGAATCCTTATATTGAATAAAACGGATTACATTACACTGTTAGAAAGCTAAACCTATGAGCATTATATATATTAGATTAGCATAGCAATAGCCAGAAATACATATTCATACACGTCCTTTAACCCTTTCGGGGTGAACAAAACCTCAGAGATATATTATCTCCTAGGTCACTTTTAGCATGATTATTTGCGGTACGATGTCATAATGGATAATTTTCGCCTATTTGCTAGCCCATCGCCCAATATATTTCATACACCTCTATTTCCTTAGTCGCCTCTCACGACATACCAGGAAGAGTGGCAGCTAGTTAGCATGCTTTTTACGTCCCACCTAGCACAGGACTAGTCAGAAGACTTACCCATATTACTGTGAGGCGTGGATGAGTTTCTTGATGGACTTTTCTCTTTGCCCGATGGTGTGGATGATGAACTCCGTGGAGCCCTGAAATGAAACCATTACTCCATATTTAATAAGTGTATGTGGGAATAAAAATTCGTATGTAACTAACTCTTAAAGATATACAAGAAATAAATTTCTTTAATTTTCCATAAACACAAAACTTAAAACCTTAAGAACTACCTGAAAAAATACGCGATGTGATTAAACTTTTTTAACGGTATTTTTAAGTGATATCCTATGGTCACATTAACTCAGATGTTGGGGACCCTTATCTAATTAAAAAGTTCATATTTCCCTTAATAACTATCTCATTTTATTTTGAGATGCCGGGAAGAATGGCAGCTAGTTAGCATTCTATTTCCGTGCCAGATTAGCCCGTAATTAGAACTTATAACTAACTCTATTTATCATCTTAGTTAAAGCTCATCACTCAATACAGAATGATCTTTTGATCCATAACTCAGTTTTCTTAGAACTTTAAACGTTTGTCAATGGAATCGTTACGTTAATATTTCATCACAACAATTTCAGTATCTATTTGATGTATTTTAACAAAACTTTTACCCTTTGAACTTATATGTGACACGAGGGATATAGTTAAGATGAAAACAGCTAGTTATAGTTACATTACGTCGAAAATATCTTGAATTATGTATGTATGACAAATAAAAGACAAACGCGTAAACCATTACACTTGCGGGTTATTCAGAGGTTAAAGTATCCATCTTCGCAATTGCGATAATACGAAGTAATTCTATAGCCACTTCAAACCTACGTGTTAACCAGATAGTCAGCACACAATGTGACAGGTGGTAAGCCGTGTCGCCATTTACAAGCACTGACTATTCCCTGTTCGGGGAACAGGTAGGTTTCCTCATGATATCCCTCACTGTAGCATTCGGTGTATTTCGTAAATGTATTTTTATTGCGAAAATGTACATAAACAATCAGTAATTTTCGCCGATTTGTGCCGAGGTTTGATTCCTGTACCCACTGATACAGAGTCAAGCCTCCAACGAACAACGCCGAATTGTATGTACATACATACATACACATCACGCCTGATTCCCTGGTAGGTAGGCAGAGATCACGGATCCCCATTTGTCCCGATCCTGACAGACCACTTTCGCTTCATTCACATTCATACATCTTCTCATACACTCTCGGCGGTTATAGGTACACCTAATACGAATTGTATGTATAAGAGGTTATATTATTATATCTCAAAGCTTCCACCTATAACAAGTATCTTGAATCTACATGTACAAGCACACAATACCTGTCATTTCCTTTCCCCACTCCTTTACTCTTAGCAGGCTGCTTGTTCAGTCCCGACAGCGCTGATAGAGTGGAGTAAGGGTCTCCCATGTGCTGGAACGGCATCCCAGACGCCTGGATCCTCGCCAGATAGTCCTGCGCTGCCAGATGGGACGCCATAGACCACCAGGCTGCACCTGCAAGAGGTAAGTTAGGATTCAGGAACAGTAGTTCATACCAAAGAGAATCAAGACGTAGACATTGTCTATCGATGTTGCAATCTGAAGTGGCGTGGCCGGCCACGTCTGTCGTAGAACCGACGACCGTAGGAGCGTCTCGGTAAAGGTAGTGTAGGACGCCCCTCTGTTAGGTGGACTAATGATCTGAAAGAGGTCGCTGGTAGTGGTTGGCTGAGGGTCACGGGTTATCGTGTTTTGTGGCGTACTGTTGGGGAGGCCTACGTCCAGCAATGGACTGACATAGGCTAATTGATGGAAACATAGGAAGTCGAGGTACATAGGTAAATCAGTTGTCCTACTGTCAAACGGACTTACTGAAATGGGTCGCAACCTCCCTCATAAGTAACAGTACAGTATGAAAAGAAAAAAGGAGTATGGTACTCATGGTTACCAATTTTAATATATAATAAAGACTTGATGCTCACTAGCTGCCGTTCTTCACGGCGTAACGGAGGATGTGACTAAGGGACTAGGGATAAATCGAATCTATTGGGCGACGAGCAAGTAACCTGTCAATAATGTTCCATTAGACATCGTAACCCCAATATTCATGTTGATAAGTGATAGAATGATATGTCTCCAAGAATCCGTACCAGATACGGATTAAAAGACGTGATTCTCATTTATATGTATATTCTATACTCACTAGCAGCTGGATGCAGTCCAAGCGATGCAGCCTGGTTGGCAGCGACACCAAGCGTCGTGGGTGGCGGATATCTGCCTCCGAACCCGAAGAAGGCCTGCTGGGCAGCCGCCGACGAGGAACCAGCGCCATCTCTGGGCCAGTAGGCTGAAATACGAAGAGTTAATGATTACATCACTACATAGTATAAAACAAAGTCGCTTCCTCTGTCCCTATGTCCCTTTGTATGCTTAAATCTTTGAAATTACGCAACGGATCTTGATGCGTTTTTTTTAATAGATAGAGTGATTCAAGAGGAAGGTTTATATGTATAATAACATCCATTAAATAGTGGAGTATGCTATATATTTTATACCCGTGCAAAGCCGGAGCGGGTCACTAGTATAGAGATATGATATAGCGGCTGTAGCCAAGTGGGTAAGACTTCTGACTTTTTTTAGAGGTCCTGGGTTTGAACCCAGGCATGTATCAATGAAATTTCAAAATATTAGTTCATTTATGTGCATTTTTGATAGTAGTTCAAGATGATGAGGGAAAACTTCGCGGGGAATCGGTAATAGCCAGTGCCTGTATACGGCAAAACGGTTCACTACCTATGACGTTGGGTGCTGTCTACTTAGTGAAACGCGGGTTTTGAGTGGCGAATATCCAACATGCCTTCGAAATTTCGAATATGACTGATGACTCCTTCAACTTCCCCGCCACAATAAAAAACAGAATGTGCATACGTATACACAAGTTGTGAAGCGTACGTTATGCTAAAAAATGTGGATGTCATAATAGTGATTTAAAATCGATACAATTTTAATGATATCGCTCACGCATCATACAGATATTATCGAGTTTTTTGTAGTAAACACATACAACCATATTTACACTTATAATCGATAATAAGTGCATATTGAAAAAAACATTTCTTCAATAACTAACTAAATTATAAGTGACGACATACATTTTTGCACGAAATTTACGAACATTAACGAAAATTACTAAATTACCAATTCACACTACCTTAGTTAATATTACCTTAGCCCTTCAGTTAGTCTTATACATATTATACATCTTAAACCAAGATCATTATCAACATAAAAAATAGTGTTTAAAATTACATCCATCAGATGTCACTAGTAGTAAACGAGCACACGCAACACGCATTGTAAAGAACCGTTACGTTCATTCGCCACATTCTCACATTGTTACCGTCCTTATTACAGTATGCATAGAAATAAGGTTGCATAGCTAATTATGCGACTGTTTCAGTGTAATTAGTTTGTGGTGGACGACTATGTGCCTATTAACAGTTATAGTTACTTTCTATTTGTGTAATTTGTCTTTTGATACCGTATAGACTAGGCTATATACGAGAGTTTCTTATTTTTAACTTTCTTTCGGTACGATATTAGACGACCTCAGTGGCTCGAACCGTAAACCACCTGAACGCTAATCGAAAGGTCTTCCATTCCCGGTAGAGGCAAAGATAAGAACTACGCTTTTCTTCTGCTCTCCAGTCTGGTCGATGATTGTATATGCTATATATGTATTTATCTATCTATAATAAGTACATATTTGTTAAATATACGGTAATTAGTACCTATCTTAAATGATCTTACCAACGGGCTAGTTCAATTGTTGTAATAGTGTCCTAAATTATTATTATTATATACAGCAATACGGTTCACTACCTATCACGTTGGTTGCTGTCTATCTAGTGAAACGCAGGCTTAGAGTGGCTTATACCTAACATGCCTTCGAGATATCGGATATAGACACTCAAGCCTCTGACTAGCCCGCCACAATACAAAAGGGAACTCGATGCAACGTAGCCAATCTCTGACTACAAAAAAGACAAACGCATTCACGACCATTAACCCTTGCAGGTTAGTCAGAGGTTCAGGTTTTCATCTCCGCAATTACGAAAGTAGTAATTCTATGGACACCTCGAACCCACGTGTTGACCAGATAGTCAGTATTGAATGTGACAGGTGGTAAGCCATGTCACCATTTAAAAGCACTAACTAATGGCTACATTACTAATAAATGGTCGTAAAGTGATGTGAATCTCTAGATACTTTTCTATGGAGTAAGATTAATCAATTAAAAAAAATAATTTACTTATGTTTAAAGTAAATAAATATATGTAGTTAATTATCCTTTACATTTCAGCTCCTACCTCATCTTACAATAGTCCCGTTTCCAAATATGGCTATTAGACTATTCACCTATTATCAAGTACCAAGTTTGTCACACCAACTTTACGATAAGTGGTTTCCCAACTAACTATGTTTTCTTTCATCATAATGACATAATTTGTGTTCAAACATTTCAAAATGTGCTAATCTTTATTAGGCTATATATTTATGTAGTTGTTACTGGTAGCTATTTTTCGGATAAGCCATTATTATATCGAATGTCTTTCTTTTTGATATTACATAGGAAACTACTCAACACAAAAAGGTAATTCAGAATAATTAAAAGATGGTTTAGGAACATGTGACAAACGTTCTATATGAAATCACAACCCCAATATTATTTTAAAAATTGAACTAAAAGATATTATGTCTGTAGCCCAGTGGGTAAGACCTCGGACTTCTTATGAGAAAGGTCCTAGGTTCGAGTCCGAACGCTGGCATGTACCAATGAATGAAATTTAAATATGTGTTGTCATTTGGGTACATAACTTACAGTCGCTAACGGTGAGGGAAAACATCGTGAGGAAGGAAACCTGCCTATCCCTCAGGATAGGTAATAGTCAGTGCCTATATACGGCGATACGGTTCACTACCTATCACGTTGGGTGCTGTCTATCTAGTGATACGCGGGCTTCGAATGACCCATAGCTAACATGCTTCGAAATTTTGGAGATGGGCACTCAAGCCTCTTACTACCGAGCCATAATAAAAAAATGGGAGTGTGTATACACAAGTCGTGAAGCGTATGTTTATTTTATGTTTTTATCGTGTCTCTTACATTCTATCCATCCCAAAAGTGATTAAGGACGTAAATATATAAGTATGTATGTAACAACTAAGCGGTTGTTAGTACTGATTATTTTAATCGCCATCTTGGCCCCTTACAATTACGAATTACTATCAATTAGAAACGGTAGTCCTTATTGTTCACTTCCGTGGTGGTCATTACTTGCTCATTAATTTATAATAGTCAACAGTGCGTATTATTCTAGACTATTGCCCTTAGATAGAAAGGAATATATTTTTTGAGGAAATTATGTGACATTTAACATAATTTATGTGTGACACTGTTACACCAATTGAGGTAGGCCCTTGGTAAGTACATTTGAGACTTGTGTTAAGGGTACTAGATAACGTATATGTTAAGAAATGTATGCTTATTGGAAATTAATATTATCTAAGTTGAGAAAATATTATCGCATTAGGTAAGAATAGGAATTTTTAACAAAATATATTCAACGACTAACGACGGTAAGCAGAAGAAAAAAGTCTGTTCTTAGGACCAAAAATGTAAGATATTTAGACGTATTGGTATTGGTGATAATTTACCTAAGAAAACCCTAAATCGACTTTTACTACACACAAGATAGCTGGTTACTTCTTAGAAGTCACCAATGGAAAATACACATACCTATCTACTTCGTACCTTATTAGTCTTTACTTATCCCCTTAGGCACATAGAGGCGTGAATATATGTATGTATGAATTTTCTTGGTAACTATTATCATAAATAACATTGTTGAAATAGGACATATTGTTGTCAAGTTATTATAGCCAAATATATTCCATTGACCCCTAGTCTCTTAGTCATCTCCTACAAGGCATGAGGAAAGACAGCTAGTTAGCATAATATTACGTCCAGTATCAACACGGGATACAAATTACATAGCTCTACGAATAGCCCAATCAGTCATTATTTTCATAACTTCCGGAATTTCAGTAAAGAAGTTTATTTATAGAAAATATTTCAATGTTCAAAGCGAACATTCATCTTTGATCAAACCTTTTAGATTTGTGACAAACTAATTATATTTGGGATGGTATTTTAAGTGGCAGACGTAAATATAATGTTAACTAGCTGCCGATCTTCTCTTAGGGTATGTGACTAAGGGACTAGGGGTAAATGGGACTTATTGAACGATAGTAACTTGTCACCAAAGTTCCATATGACATCACAACCCCAATATTCAAGCTAAAAGTGACCTAGGAGATATTATTTTGTGTCCGAGGTTCTGGTCCGCCCCGAAAGGAATTATTTATGTATGTACTATAGCTATTCTTCACAATTCTTTTTACTTAACTCTTATACAACAACTTTATAGTCAGATGGTTGATTATATTATGCACATCCAACCCAGCTGAACATACCCAGTTTATTAGAACCCTTTTGCTGCGACAATAACATACACAAGTTATACCCCCTAGTTTGTAAGCTTTTTATTGTAAACGTTTTGTAACTATTGTGTATGTTTTGTGGCACGCGACAGCGTGCGGCTGTAAATAAACGATTTTTATTATTATTATTATTAACTATTTGTTAAATATACATTGACTAACTAGTAATCTTAACACAAATCTCAAATTATATTACCAAGCGATACTTCAATTGATGTAAACCTAAATACTATTACATATTACACAATCTAACATTGTTCTCGCTTCCAGCCGCACGCTGTTTGCCTGCAGTAAGCGTAACCTCAGGTCAATATACAAGTCGTAAAATCGTCGCTCGGATCCACAAAGATGGCAGCCTATTAGGTACATGCCATTAGTACTGGCTATGGTATAAAGTAGGAAGAAGTGGGATTGTGTGTGCGCTTCGGAACTGATTTGGTAGTAGATTAACATAACGATTCACGACTTGTGTATGCTCACTACATTTTTATTGTGCAGTGTCCATCTCCGATTTCGAAGTGATAGTTATCTCTCAAAGTCAGTTTCATAAGATAGTTATTAGCAGCACACAGCGTAGGTTAAATTTATTTACTTAATGTAACAATGATCATGCCCTCAGAAAGCAACGAACGAACATGATATTATGCCATTATAATTCCTATAGCTTTGCTTTAAGTAACTATTAAGAATACGTTATTTCTTCGATCTCCTGTTATGTATAAGAAGGATATCGTTAATATATAATGTATAAATGTAGGATATCGTTTGAAAAATATTTAAGAAATTCTAGGTAAAGAATTTTATGCAAAATTAATGGCATTAACAAATTTAATAAACTATCTTTCCAGTGTTCAATCCAACTACAATGCCTATTTATGTATTTTTATATATATCATAAATTATTCATTTAATGTAACGGATGAATGACCCTTGTTAAAAGTATAATGTATTATGTTTTAATTAGCGATCTTTAAGAAGGGTGACATTATAAGTACTTGTAAAAGCAGTTATGTATGTTAACTATATGCGTGTGAAAGGTGTTTAAAATGTCAGCATTTATATTTTATTTTACCGAGTCACGTCTCAACTTAACGAATTATAGCTACGTAAATACATACTCAAGTTCTTTGCTAAGGACCTTTTGATGTATGTATCTAGTTAGTAACAAATATTTACGAAAAAAAAGTTATAGATTACAGAAATACTGTCATGATTTAAAAGAAATCAAAGATTACACCCAAAAATACTATCATGACATGAACAGGAATTTGTCTTTGATTAATCGCTTCAAATTGGATACATGGTTAGATGCATATGCTTATCGGATATTTAAAGGTTTTTAATAACGGAGAAGATTTTCATTTCATTTTATTTATGACATTTGAAATAAAGATGTTTTTTTCCATGGAATCCGTGTTGCCCTATTTAGAGAAACGGGCGATAATACATAGATATGTGAATTTAAACATTCATTTAATAACTTTTCAAATGGCCTTTGTATTCATTTATTTATACCCTGGTATTTAGTTACGAGGTAATTATTGTAACTAATTAATTAATAATAAACACTTATCATTACTAATTTAGTAACTTAGACCAATCAATTACAAACAGCTCCGAACATCCCAGTTAGAGTAGAGCAGTGGCCCTGAGGTCATTGGCCGGCGTTTACTTCAAATATGGTGCAAGTCACTCGATGCTGAGATGTGCGTGCTATTGCTACAACTGAGTTTAACACGTTGGAAAAGGGTGACGTTAGGAGCTATAATTGACGAGTGTGTATGAGGAGGTGTATGGTATACTTCATGACTCCTCGTATTGTACGGTAGTGTTAAATCTGTTTGTAAGTTTCATAATACATCTATATTATGACAGTTTTCCTACTGAGGAGTAGTTAAGTAAAGATTACTGATTACCAATAAAGTTACTTCCTGCCAAAAATTTTGCTTCATTGATATCCATACATCTCTTACACACTCGGCGGTTATAGGTACTTCTAAAGTTACACTTTTTCAATATGGCGTGTATGAGACTGGAGATGTGTTTGTATGATGTGACTAAATTATAAGACTTGTGATGATATAGAATAGTAACCAATCGGTGTGTGGGTGACTAATAAAAGTAATATTTAGGATACCATTACACCAATTGAACTAGCACCTTACCTTAGTAAGTTCATTAAAGACTTGTGTTAAGGGTACTAGTCAACGTGTATTTAACAAATATACACTTAAGACATAAGTATGTATAAGTTATAAACTGGCCTTTTTGGAATATTATGGATTGTTTGAATCTTTATTGTAACTAAATGGTTTTCTGGTAACGTTTGAAATCATTGATTACCAGACCTTCGATACTCCGATCGATACTAAAACTAAATTCTCGTACTTCGATACTCTATCTACAATTTACGCGATAATAACCGTGAAGCGTAGTAATGCTGAAGGTAATAGGTTTGATCTTTGATGGGAACTTTCAACTTTTTATTGGCCAGAGCAATGCTAGTTTGGGATTATTTTACTAACTACAGATTTAGGTGAGTGGCAAAGATGTATGAATACGTAATGTATGTCAGTAAAAAATCGCACATTAATTAGTTTTATAAAACAAGTTAACTATTAAACTTAAAAGAAAGGGTTCAACAAATGGGGACGTTAGTCCAATAATGCATTTTAGCACTAATGCAGTTCTATATCAGATCAGTAATAGTGTGAAGTTGGTAGTGGATGACGAAAAGTGTCAAATTTCACCATTGAAATCGGCTAGTGTCAAATTTCGCTTAAAAAATGGCCAAATTTGTCACTTTTGCTGATCAACTACCAACTTCACACTATTATTACCCATCTGATATTGAACTGATATTCTGCAAAAAGCATTAGTGGATTCTATGGCCCCATTAATTGTACACAGATATAAAGCGAATTTGAATTAGGTACGTCAAATGATATTTTTAAATAAATCTCATACTTTTATAGATTACCAAAGTGGACGATATTCGTTTTCTAGGGGTCGAAATAAACGAAAATTGATTTAGAGAGTTGACGAGGACTAAAAATCGATCCCTACTAAATTAACACAAGTTCTCATTTCGAACTTTCAAGATAAATACATTTTATATTCTATGACCGTGGTCTCGGTTCGTTTGACAAACTGTAGGTACTTTATTGTTTATACATACATACGCGTTCACGACCATTAACCCTTGCGGGGTAGTCAGAGGCAGCATATATAATCAACGACCAGACTGGAAAGCAGTAGAAAAGCGTAGTTCTCTGCCTCCACTGGGAATCCAACCCGGGACCCCACAATTAGCGTTCAGGTGTCCCACAATTAGAGGTCGTCAAATTCATATGAGAAGGTTCGAATCCCGGCTCTGGCATGTACTAATGTCTTTCTTAAGACAGCTAGTTAACTTTCTTTAAGTGCCTACCGCGGTTCACGTGATACTTATGTTATGAAACTCCGTTTCTCTTGTTTATTATTTATCTACTTCAACAATATGTGTTCTCCGAAGCACAATAGCAAACACAATAGAAAAATGCATTATTCAATATGTACGTATCAACTATCAGGTGTACTATATACAGACGGATACATTCACGTCCTTTAATACATTTAGGGGTGGACAGACTAAGAGACGCGATATCTCCTAGGTCACTTTTTAATATTGGAGTTGAGGTGTCATATGGAACCATCATATGGTCTGCCACCAATGGCAGGTTGCGATGTATAAGGATAGTTTACCGCCTGTCACTTTGAATACTTATCAGGTAAAAAGTGGGTTTCTAAGTACATTTTCATAATAAAAACACATTTACAAAATGCATCGAATTATACGGTGAAGGAAAACATCGTGAGGAAACCTACGTGTTCGTCACAGGTAATAGTTAGTGCTTGTAAATGGCGACATGGCTTACCACCTAATTATATGACTATCTGGTCAACACGTGGGTTCGAGGTGTCCATAGAATTACTACCTTCGCAATTGTGGAAATGGAAACCTGAACCTCCTGAACCAAGGTTTAATGATCGTGAATTTGTCATTTTCGAAAGGATATACATAACTAAATGTAACATGTTCGTATAATTCAGAACTTTTGTGTTTTAAATAAACCCTAAGGGGTTAATGGACTTTAGTGTCTTAAATAAACCCTAAAGGGTTAACAAAGGTCCTAAACATCAAACTAAATGCCTTTCTTACCTCCGAAGAGCGAGGCTGCGTCGAGTAGGCCGGATATAACTAAATATAACATGTACGTATAATTCAGAACTTTAGTGTCTTAAATAAACCCTAAGGGGTTAAAAAGACCCTAAATAGCTAACTATATGCCTTTCTTACCTCCGAAGAGCGAGGCTGCGTCGAGTAGGCCGTCGTGGGGAGGCTTCGCGGCGTCTGACGCCTCAGAAGACTCCCTCTCCATGCCGCACCTGCAAGGAAGCGGACGTGACGTCAGCGGATGTTCGGGTATGACAAAACATACAAATATATACGAAAAATAGTATTAAATCTGAAAAAGAGGGTTTTTTAGATCTATTTGTTAAATACATACATACAAATGTCTGATTCCTGTAGAGGTAGGCAGAGATTACGGATACCCCATCTGTCGCGAACCTGACAGACCACTTTCGCTTCATTGATTGAAACACTCGGCGGTTATAAGTACTTCGAGCCCCTGCTCAGTATGTCGTCTATCTGACTGTCATGTCCTATTGGGTCGGATCCTAGGTAACCGTCGTATTGTTAAATAATGTAACTATTACGTTTCAAACATGTTACAATTAAAATATACATTCAGTACGTCCATTAGTGGCTTTAGGGGTGGACAGAACTTACAAATAGATGTATGATATATAATATGCCCATGGTCACTAATCCCGATATGAAATAACAACCTGGCTTCGCCCAATAGATTCTATTTATCCTAGTCTCTTTGTCGCCTCCTACGACATGACGGGAAGAACGGCAGCTAGTTTTTACGGAGGATCGGTAATAAACTTGTAATAGTTAATCTCTCTCTCTCTTTGTCCAACCCTCTTCCCAGTAATAAGTTAATAGTTAATTTTAAGCGTTACTTAACTATATCAAATATAACCCCGTTAGTTAATAATAAAGTAACTGTAACTACATAAAGCCAACCGTGATTTCTCTCTACCCTTGCACAGGGAAACAGGCGAGATTTGTATGTATAATAGTCTTGAGCTTGTACATAACCAGGCATCAAACCTAAGACCCTCAACATACAACAAAGCATTAAACATCATAAGAAGGTCATAGAAGTATTAGTTCAAGCATCTGATTAGATACAGCATCACTAATAACCCTAATTGGTATTGTTTAAGATGAATTCTGGAGCGGTGACGTCATTCATTGATCTGTTTTAACAAACAGTAACTAATCATTTACATACATCGGCTGTACCAAACCAAAACCTAGTAAGAACATTTTAGTATTAATTTATTTCTTGATAGACGTTCCGGGGAGTTTTTGGCCTAGAGGTTGTCGTTGGCTATCCAGCGGGGCAACGCTGCTAGTGTGCTGGGGGCTTTTGCTTCTGGGTGCTAAATTCGGGACACTAGTGGCGCTGTGTAAATATTTACTTTTTGATAGATTTGAGTTTTTTTATGTTTTAATTTGTACATATTTAGTTTTATTTTGTTTGTTTAACTTCATTTGTCAGATATAACTAGTAAAATTTAGTATTCAAAACCTTTTTTCCGATCTTTCTCGAAACAAAAAATGTTTATTGAGTTTTGTAATTTGGCACTGGGCAAAAAATCCCTGAGGCTGGAGTTTCTCGTTGGTTCTTTTCAAAGCTAAGGCTTCCGAACCAACGGTAGAGTCATAGGTGTAAGACAACCAGTGCCACTCAATATATCGACGTTCAATGAATGTACTATTACTGTGCTTATATTGAATAAAATAATTTCGACTTTGGGTTTATAAAAATGTGTCTAATGCAAAAACAAATGGCTTTAACGCATTCAAAACCAAAGTTTATACTTAATACTTTTAGACGGGCAATTCATTTAGTTTGTTTCGTTTCTCTTGTATAATTTTCTAAATAGCTATTACTAGGTATTGGTCTTGGGATAGCCGACATATGTACATATACATAACGCCTCTACTTTCCGTAAGGGATAGGCAGATATTATAAGATAATCTTTTTGTCTGGATAACTAATCTTTCTCGCTTCACTCACACCCATTACCCTTCTCATGCATGCTCTTCTGTTCGTTACTTAACATATTATAAAGAATGTCTCTATTTTGATACAGAGTTGTTAACTTAATTCTTTTGTTTATACAAACAGTAATAACTAGTATTCAAGAATACAATCTCTTGCTAGTCTGGGACGTAAATAAAATGCTGACTAGCTGATTGTCTTTGGTTTATCGTAAGTAGAGACAAAGGGAATATTGGTTAATGGAAGCTTTTGGGCGATGAACTAGAATACTGTCAACGTTATTTCACGCCAATGCAATAGCAACAGTTTTATTAATGCAAATGCTGACCTAGTGAATGTCGTCTTTCCGAGGTACTGTCTACTCTAGGGGATTTAAGTACGTAAGCGTATGCTTATTCTTATTATATGTTTAACTACTTTTATAACTACTTATATAAGTTATTAGTTTTAATAACTGTACTTAATAATCCTGGTACTTCTGACTATCCCACAAGAATTCATCAATTGTGTGTTATTAGAAGAGCATGTATGAGAAGGTTAATGGGTGTGAGTGAAGCAAGAGATTTGTCACCAGTTCCCGGTGGCCTAATAGTCTCTGCCTATCCCGTTGGGGACGTAGAAGCGTGAATATATGTATGTATATTACAGGTTAATAAAAATAGAATAGTTGTACGTATGGTTCACATATGCGAAGAGTTTAAATAGAGTAATAACTTAGATCGTTAGAGATGTTTACGTAATTAATACTACAGTATACTCTCGACTATAGTCGCTTAAGGGGTGTGTAGAATCTTAGCTAACTGGCCCCCTACCACACTAATGCATTATAGGCGCAATATTACTTCAGTAGCGATACAATAATAGTTACTTCAGTGGGCGTAATTTGTCATTTTTAGCACTCCACTGTGTGCCAAAGTGTCAAATTACGGCTACTGAAGTATTACTGTATCGCTACTGAAGTAATATTGTGCCTAAAATACATTAGTGGAGTAAGGCCCCTGTTACTATGAAGAAAACAACTAATTTTTCATAAAATAATTATAACTGACCCTATATCTTTAAAAATCTGATGGTTATACACATACATATATTGATGCCTTCACTTCTTTAGAGATGGACAGAAACTACGGTTTGTCACTTTAAAGGACCTTACAAATCTATCTATTTCACTCACGCCCATTAACCTTCTCATACATACATACTCTTTAGTTCTTCAGCTACCGTGAAAAGTTTTCGTTCTCATTTCCCCGATATTCTGTCCATCCCATAAAGTATTATACCCGTGAAGCATTAAGAAAGGCATATACTTACACCAATCGTCAGATTTCATTCAGGATCCTTCAGTCCTAAGAAGCATGGTGGAGTAATTTCACTAATTGGGAACACCAGAACACTATTCAACACTATATTTCACTATAATCACTAAATGAACTTTTTGTTGTATTTTTATTCACTACTTTCACTTTTGACACTTTATTTTGATTGTGATATGATCTGAAACAAAGAAATAGTGTTATTAAATACTGTTATAGTTATACGGAAGTAAATTTAAGAAGTTAAGGGTACTAACTATTCAATGTATAGTTACTGTAGTATTATATTATCTGTGATATAGTTAACAAATATTCCTAACTATTATAGATAGATAAATACATACATATTTAATATCTACATATAGATTCCATATACCCTAAGTTTGACGACATGCCGGGAAGAACGGCAGCTAGTTAGCATTCTTTTTACGTCCCAGCTAGCATTAGGGTATTACGTACACATCACGCCTGGTTCCCTTTAGACAAAGATTTCCATCTGTCCCGATCCTGACAAACCACTTTCGCTTCATTGACCATCATACACCCCCTCATACACACTCGGCGGTTATAGGTACTTCCAACGTCACCCTTGTTCAATATGGCTCGGGTCTTACTTTGCATTAAATCGGCACCCCATTGTAATTCACCCTACTATTCATTAATTACGCCTTTCTGTGATTTTAGGGTGCTTAGATATATGTATTAAGCCCTAGCTTTACTCGTGCGATACGATTCACCACCTATCACGTTGGGTGGTGTCTATACAGGGTGGCGCATTCAAATGGGTCAGTATGGGAAAGTCTGAAACTATAAGAGATACGAAGATTTGTTCTTAGGAACCATGTCACCGATTTTGATAAAAAGAAAAACTGCATTCATACTTTCTTTAAAAAAACAACTGTATCCAGTATGGGAATCGAACCCGGTTGCTTTGAAAAAATAAATTGGCCCTTTTCACTTTTTCTTTTTAAATATCGATTGTGTAGGTCTTAAACTGTAAATGTCTGTATGAAACATGGTGTCGAAAATGAATTAAATGCATTGTTTTGGCATACTTTAGTTTATCATAGTCGTTTGCATACACCGTAACAATATTCAACAGACATGTAAAATTGTCTCTATGGCTTTTTGTAGTTTTGTACTTCCCTACTTGTTACATACACCATATCATGTGGCATTACCATTGCAATAATCCTTTAAGGAGGTTCAGTTATGTACAGTTATCAAAAACTAACAATCTATTGAAAAGTCTACTTAAAGTGACGTGTTAAACCATATTAGAAATTTTCTTGTGGGATTACGTTAAGGATGAATTTTACAAAACAAGCTATGACACCATTGAAGACTTAAAAGTAGCAATAAAGTCAATTGTAACGCAAATTCACTACATGAAAATAAAAAATTCAATAGTGACCACCATTATTTTCAATACAATATTCAACACGTTTAGGTAACGATCTTTCGGTGGTCACTTAGAAAACCTACTATGATAAACTAAAGTATGCCAAAACAATGTATTTTATTCATTTTCGACACCATGTTTCATAGAGACATTTACAGCTTAAGACCTACACAATCGATATTTAAAAAGAAAAAGTGAAAAGGGCCAATTTATTTTTTCAAAGCAACCGGGTTCGATTCCCATACTGGATACAGTTGTTTTTTTAAAGAAAGTATGAATGCAGTTTTTCTTTTTATCAAAATCGGTGACATGGTTCCTAAGAACAAATCTTCGTATCTCTTATAGTTTCAGACTTTCCCATACTGACCGTTTTGAATGCGCCACCCTGTATAGTGAAACGCGAGCTTTGAGTGGCTCGTACCTAACATATCTTCGAAATTTCAGAGCACTGAAGCCTCTGACTACCCCGCCATAGTAAAAAAGGGAGAGTGTGTATACATCATGAGGCGTATGTTATGTTATACTCGTATTTAACTCGTACAAATACATACTTTACGATATCATATACTTTACGAATATCCCATTTAAATTCAGGACGTATAAAGAATGCTAACTAGCTGCCGTTCTTCCCGACATGTTAAAGAAAGTGATCGAGGTTGATGGTAAATGGAATCTATTGGGCGATGGGCTAGTAACCTGACATCAATGTTCCAAATTATCCCCTAATGTTCTTGATTCTGACAAAACACTTTCGTTTCATTGATATCTATACTACTTCTCATACATACTCGGCGGTTATAAGTACATTTGATAATAATTTCATTCAAGTCTCAGCTTATACAATATACATGAATAAATACATGTGAATCCAAGACCTTAATTCCTTTTACGGTTGAAAAAACCTCGAAGATTATATCAGTTCCCGAAAACCACTTTATACATACATACACATCACGCCTGATTCCCTGTAGAGGGGTAGGCAGAGATCACGGATCTTTCGCTTCATTGACATTCATACATCTTCTCATACATTCTAGGCGGTTATAGTTAGGTACACCTAACGTCACCTTTTTTCAATATAGCGTCTATCTGACTGTTATATGTCTTATTAGGCCGACCCATTTTATTACCCGATAATCAGTATCCAGTTGGTAATAGATACCGACTATTGCCTATTTCACTCAATAGTCAGGCTAACAATGTTTTCCTTCACGGGAACAGAGTAACGGAAATAAAACTATCACATACAAGGTGTTAACCTAGCTATCTCTTTCCCACGCACTCTTAATTCCAATAGCGAGACAGGGATAGTGGCGTGCCCGCGAATCAATATTTCACATGGCAGTGTTTTATTTTGTCGGAGACATTTGTCTATGAGTGTATGTATGTATGTGTTTTTGTATGTGTGTGTGTGTTTCCTTTTAAGAACTGTTGCTTAATGTTATATGCGTTTTCTGTGACATTAAGAATACGTGCATATGTAAAGATTATATAATAATAATAATATTTAGGAGAACTTGGTAACTGTTAAGGTTACTAGTCAACGTATATTTAAGAAATATATACTTATTATATGTAGATAAATACATATATAGCATATATAGTCAACGACCAGACTAGATAGCAGAAAAAAAGCGTAGTTCTTAACACTGCCTCCACCAAGAATCGAACCCGGGATCTCACGTTTAGCGTTCCGGTGATGGTCGTCGATGATATTTTACTATTTAGTGATAGTTTAGGACTTAAAGAGAGATAACTAAATGTATTTCTTCTTGTCTTGATGTTTTCCCTCACCGTAGTATTCGACGCATTTCGCATTGTATTTTTATTACGAAAATGTACATAGAAATTCATTAAACTTCATTTCCATTGGTACATACTTAAGCGGGATTTGAACCCTGTACCCACTGATACAGAGACAAGCCCCAAACAACTGAGCTACGAGGCAATATACATAAGTAATTAACATCTATTATTCAATATGACATTATGCATTAATATTGTTTATATGTGTTAAGTGTCCAACTTACCAACTTGATTATGTAACTTAGCGATTGATTTAACTTTCTCTTATTGCTTAACGTTACTTGGGTACGTATTAAGTTACGCATTTTTGTTCACTTCAAGTTAGGTAAGTTAAAGAGAAGTTAACTTAATTGTAAAGGTTTTATAGTAAAATTTGGGACACTGTTACTCTAGTTGAACTAGCCCTTTGGTAAGTTAAAGTAAGATTTGTGTTAGGGTAACTAGTCAACGTAATTAGAAAAATATATTCTTATTATACCTAACTTGTATGTATAAATACATATAATCATCGACCAGACTGCAAAACAAAAAAAAAGTATTGTTTTATCCTGCCTCAACCGAGAATCAAACCCGGGAGCTTACGATTAGTGTTCAAGTATCTGTATTGGACGTGATAGATAGTGTTGCTAAATGCTAACTATCAGCCTTTCTTCCTAGCAACACTGAAGAAGCAACTCAGGGACTAGGGATCAATGGAATCTATTAGGCGATGGGTTAGAAAACTGTTAACAGCGGTCCATAAGACATCACCGCTCCAATATGCATGCTAAAAGCTGACCTAGGAGATATCGTGTCTCCAAAATTCTCTCTCTGTCGTTGTTAATGTATATGTAGATATACATACATACGAATTCACGACCATTAACCCTTGTGGGGTAGTCAGAGGTTCAGGTGTAGTAATTCTATGGCCACCTCGAACCCACGTGTTAACCGGATAGTCAGTACTCAATGTGACATGTGGTAAGCCATATCGCCATTTACAAGCACTAACTATTGCCTGTTCGGGGACCAAGTAGGTAATGTGCATAGAAATTCATTAAACTTCATTTCCATTGGTACATGCTCAAGCGGGATTTGAATCCTATATCCTCGATACAGAGTCAAGCCCCAAACAACTGAGCTACATCGACGTAGATATGTATTTATACCATAGGATATTGGTGACAGGTTGCTAGTCCATCATCATTTAGCTCTTTCATATCCCTATTGTTAGTATAAGGTAGCAGAGAGTAGGCTGAATCAAACTATTTTGGCAGTGTGAAGTGTGTTGGATTTATGCCAATGCAACATAACATACGCTTCAGGACTTGTGTATGTACACTCCCTTTTATTGTGGCAGGGTAGTTAGAGGCTTGAGCGCCGAAATTTCGAAGACATGTTAGGTATGAGTCACTCTAATCCCGCGTTGGACATATTACTTGAGTACTGACTGGTCAAAACGTAGGTTCGAGGTAGCCTTGGAATTGCTACCTCCGCAATTGCGGAACTTGAAACTTTGGGTAAAGGATGTGAAGTGTTTGTTATGGGTTTAACTGAATATCAACGAAAGGGTCGTTGCTTTAATCCCTTTTGCGGTGGAAAGAACCTTGGAAACAAGAAAACATTTCCCTAGTCACTTATAAGAACGAATATTGGAGTTAGCCATAAGGAATATTGGTGATTGGTTGCTAGCCTATCGCCTAATATATTCCATTTACTTCACGTCCCTTAGTCGCCTCCTATGACGTAGCATTCGTTTTACGTCCCCGGCTACGGCATTAAGCGTTACATTTATTGTTCGTATGTTATTTAGTAAGAATTGAATGAACCAGTGATTCAACGTATCTATTTATAAATCTCTGTAGGGGATATTATTTAGTACAACAATATGTTATTAGCTTTGGCAATCTTTACCAAATATATCACGACCACGTTTTGCAGGCGGTAGACAGAACTTTTGAGCGTATTATCGGGCACAAATACAGCGCAGCTAACGTAAAAGCGCCGTATACCGACCGACCTCCTGTATCCGACCATTTTGGTTTTTTCCCTCCTAAACTTATAAATTTCACGTTAAAGTTATGAATTTGCGCTCAATTAGTTCATAAATTTATATTACATTATAAGACAAAATTTGGTTTAGATACGTTAACAGCAAATATCTCATTTGACCGAAATCGTCGCAAGGGAATTTTTTTGGACAAATCGGATCCGAAAAAAACATAAATCGGCGTAAACGAAGATCTGGATTATTTTGAAGAAAACTTTGCTTAATTCGTAGTATTTTTGCATCATATCATTTATTGGTTTGTTGAGCACCGTCGATATCAATCAGCAAGTAATATTTGCGTATTTTATTCAAAATATCAAGCAAATAATAATGGTCGGTATCTGGTCCTCTATAAAAGAGTACGTTCCGAATACCGACCACTCTGGTCGGATACAGGATTTTCGTACTTTGGGAATAAAGCTATTTTTCATTTGTTTGATGAGCTGTGAGATTATTTCATGTTAACTTTCTTACTCTTAAGACTATTCTTATTTTAAAGACCTGTATCCGACCAATACTAACTATTATAGTTTTTTTGTAAAAAGTGTCTAAACTTTGACTTTTAATTCTCAATACGTATCATTACGTCTAACATTGAATGTTTTGAATGCTTACTATTTAGTCATTTTAAACAGATATAATTACTTTTTTGCTATTTTGTTATATTAGTCAAGTGTCAATAATGTAAAAAAGTACTAAAAATATGTAGATATGTTAAAATTTAAAATTTTATTACGAAATAATATGATTGGTCGGAATCGGGACACGATTTAATCACCATGTACCGGTATCCGTCCAACTCAAGAACCTTTGGTTTCTTAGTACATGGATTAGTCTGCATGTGTTAGTTTCAGGTGTTTAGTGCATACATCTATTATATATTACATATATTAATCCCTGTACTACCCTAACGGTATAGGGATATGCTATTGTTCGCCACCTTGAACGATCCTCATAAAGATCTCGTGTGTCTTCTGTTCCTTTCCCTATGTAAACCCACTTTGAGAAGATCATATTTAGATCAGCATAACTTCTACGTGGCCTGCCTCATCCAGCGCTACCAATCTAAGTTTTGTAAATTTTTTCGTAGCCTAGCTTTCATGCATCCTCTCCATTTGCCTAAACAACCTTAACATTCTTTTTGATATTTTCACCATCTTCTTTAATGCGGCATCATTCACGCCTTCATTTATTGCCTTACCCTATCACATAATCTTCTATTATGTACATATTTTGGTAGGAACCTGATCTGTATTGCATTATGCTACCGTGATACTTTTTTCCAAACCCAACATTCAGTACCATATATAAAAGTAGGAACCAGAACGGCGTTTTTGAATCCACTCTCAACCAGCGACCAGTCATCGAACTATCTTAACCCCGTTTGTCATATTTCCCTATTTCAGTCTCTTCCCCGCTCTATAATGACCTTCACCATATCTAGTCAACATACTTGCCAAATATACCAGATTCTCACTTTTTTACTTGTTCCACTTCCTGATCGTTCACTTCTTATAGAGATTCTGACATACTATCCTGTCTTTCTAAAGCATTCACGATAATCAACATACGCTTCGCTAATGGGATGAGCAGATACTATCGCTCGTTACCTTGAACGATCCTGACAATCTCTCTGGCTTCGTTTACGCCCATTCACCGTGTCATACCAGCTCTTTTGTTGCCTTGAAAGCGAACAAGGGCAATACGGTATAAGTTTAGGTATGGAGTGACTGTTCGGTTTCGCAGAAGAGAAGGTGACAAAGATGAGGCCCTTCAGCTCTCACAAGAGTGTTATTTGTCAGCCACCTGGATGTTTCAAAAAAAGTTCCACAATTGCTTACGCCATGCAACGCTCTAGTTTCAATTCCACTCCATGACCATCATAAAAAGCTGGTTTTTAGGTCTACGGCAATGAATGTTCTTCTCGACCCTACATATCAAGTCAATTCATAATGAGAGAGGGACTACGCCACTTTGGTACTGACGCTGGTCTATGTGTTAAGGCCGCGACAAATAAATTTTACCTACGAAATATTCGCAGCATGATTTGCTTTGTCAACAACAATAAAATATCGATTTTTTTTAAGAAATTTACAAGCAGGTAGCATACTTATTACGGGGTTATATTAAAGGCTTGATTTCTTTCGTTTTGTGAGCATAGAAGGTATTTTAGCAGGCGAGTTACGGCTGGTCGGAATCAGGCACCTCAGTGGTCGGAATCAGGAACGGCAGGCGTCAGCCGGTCGGTAAACAGAGCTCTCGGTATTAATCAAGTTTTTTGAGTTTGATACCAGATTTAGGTAAGAAAAAGGCAAATTTGATATTTTTCTTTGTGATTTTATGAAAGTAAATATCGTAATCTTTTTAAAGAACGTTTTATATTATTATACTTTAAACATTTTCTTTATCTTTTTTGTGATTTACGTAGTCAATTCTATCAGTGGTCGGTATACGGCGCCTTTGCGTTATATAATCTAATGGTGTATATAGTATATTGGAGTGTAAAACAGTGTGGGGCGTAAAAAGGATGCTAACTAGCTGTCTTTCTTCCCGGCGTGTCTATTGGGTGATGGGCTAGCAACCTGGCACTAATGTTCCATATAAAATCATAACCCCCATGTTAATGCTAAAAAATTATTTTTGAGATGTTACTGAGTCAGGTTCTATTCCGAGGTTCTATCCACTTCGCAAGATATTAAAGGACGTGAATGTATGTGCGTGTAATTACCCTTTCCCTTCAACTCCTTTTCTTGTTCACTCATATGACATATGACAGTCAGATAGACGTCAAATTTAGATAGAGTGACGTTTGAATAACCTATAACCGCCGAGTGTGTTTTACTAAGTCTATGGATGAATGAGTTGGATAATGCGAAAGGTCGAAAACAATGGAGAACCATATGCCTACCTCTCATAGGAAAACGGGCGTGATGTATAATACGTACAGTGGCCTACAAGTTTGGCACGCTCAAACCGGTTCCCCATAATATGTCGTTGGATTACAACTGCATTTTTACTTCGGATCAATGCGTTGACATTTTAGTAAAAAAACCTATCGCTGTCCCTGTTCCTCGCTTGTGATAGAAAGGGATGGTTGGTCATTAATTGTGGACAGGACTTCATTGGGTATGTATGATGTGGATTGGCTAATTATTGTTTAGTTTTTATTAGGTAAAAGTCTGTGGTTTGATGACCGGTGGTTGTATTAGAGACTATATATATTTGCACATATACATACATACACATCACGCCTGATTCCCTGTAGAAGGGTAGGCATAGATCACGGATCCCCATTTGTCCCACTGACAGACCAGTATTCTAAACCTGAGAAGAATACCTACAGACTTGTATTTTATATTGCATAACAATGCCATCATAGTAAGCTGTACGAAGAGTAGAATGTATCAAATGTTCTGTCCACCCCAATAAGGATTTAAGTATAAGAATACAGGTATATATAATATATTTATAAGACATGACAGCCAGATAGACGCTATATTAAAAAAGGGTTAGAGGTACCTACCTATAACCGCCGAGTGTGTATGAGAAGATGTATGAATGTCAATGAAGCAAAGGTGGTCTGTCAGTGGGACCAATGGGGATCCGTGATCTCTGCCTACCCCTCCACAGGGAATCAGGCGTGATCTGTATGTATGTAGTTATATATCGTAAGGCGCCAAATTCAGTTAAACTTTTATGTCAGTCATAAAAAAGTCTACGTCAGTCGGATGATAAAGGCACTAAGGCATCCAGCCAGATAAAAAATTTGGTCGGGGCATTCCATAGGTACATTCTTTGTTTAACCATACAATACGTATATAGTAGAGGTAGGTTATTAAGACATTAAAAGCATGTTAGAAGTGGCATTGAATGATAGAATTAAAAATAGTGTGATAAGGGAAGGTTGCGGTTTGAAAAAGATGTAGTGACTAAGATTGTAAAGGGCATGCTTCGATTGTTTGGACATGTTATGCGGATAAATAATAACAGATTGACAAAACGAATATAAATGAATGAAGTGGAAGGGCGGTGCCGTTGGGGCAATAAGACATATGGCAGTCAGATAGACGCTATATTGAAAAAGGGTGACGTTAGGACTACCTATAACCGCTGAGTGTCTATGAGAAGATTTATGAGTTCTTACTTTAGTCACACCCAAAAACCTTCTCATACATGCTCTTCTGTTCTTCACTAACTACATACACCCGCCTTGAGAAGAATATCTCAAATCTAGATTTAACATACAAACATACACATCACCCCTGATTCCCTGTAGAGGGATAGACAGATCATGGATCCCTATCTGTCCCGATCCTGACAAACCACTTTCGCTTTATTCACACTCATACACCTCCTCATACACATTTGTGTATAACTATGTATTTTATACAAAAAGCAAACAAACGCCATCATTAACCCTTGCGGGGTAGTCAGATGTTTAGGTGTACATACATATCCACAATTGCGAAAGTAGTATTTTTATGGCCACCTCGAACCCACGTGTTGACCAGATTGTCAGTACTCAATGTGGTTAGCCATGTCGCCATTTTCAAGCACTAACTATTACCTGTTCCGGGAACAGGTAGGTTTCCTCACGATGTTTTCCCTAACCGTAGTATTCTATGCATTTCGTAAATGTATCTTTATTAGTTACGAAAATATACATAGAAATTAAAGTTCATTTCGATTGGTACATGCTCAAGCGGGATTTGAACCCTGTACCCACTGATACAGAGCCAAGCCCCAAACAACTGAGCTACGTCGAATTAAAGTCGTCAGTATATGTATTTTAGCTAGCAGTTGAATTGTATGAAACTGACCCATATTGATATAATAAATAGTACATACGTGTTAATAATATATTTACACTTCCGTAATCGTATTACTTTTATTACTACGTGATAAATTCAATTATTGCATTGATATTATTAAATATGCTTATAGTAAATAATGAAAAAGGGTGACGTTAGAAATACCTATAACTGCCGAGTGTGTATGAGATGTATGAGTGTCAATGTAGCGAAAGCGGGTTGTAAAGACAAAAAAAAGACATACGCATTCACGACCATTAACCCTTGCGGGGTAGTCAGAGATTCAGGTGTCCATCTCCGCTATTGCGAAGGTAGTAATTTTATGGACACCTCGAATCCACGTGTTGATCAGATAGTGAGTACTCAATGTGACAGGTGGTAAGCCATGTCGCCATTTACAAGCACTAACTATTATCTGTTCGACAAACAGGTAGGTTGTTAAGATCGGGACAGATTCATCCGCGATCCGTGATTTCTGCCTACCCTTTTACAGGGTATAGGGCATGATGTGTATGTTGCTTATAGTTTTTTCCCGTGCTAGTCTGGGACGTAAATAAAACGTAAACATACGCTGCACGACTTGCGTAGACACTCCCTTTTTTATTGTGGAGTAGTAATCAGAGGCTTGAGTGCCCATCTCCGAAATTTCGAAGGTATGTCATGTTTATTTTAGTAGTTATTGGGATTATATCATATGGAACATTAGTGTCGGTATACTAGCCCATCGCCCAATAGATTCCATTTAACCCTAACTCACCTATACATGGAAGAACGGCAGCTAGTTAGCATTCTTTTTACGTCCCAGCTAGCGCATAATATTATGTAACTTAAACGATAGTTACAACTTAGCCTTGTAATAGTTTTAACTCACACATCTGTCACTACCTACCAAGCTGAATGGTTTGAGATAAATCATTTCTAATAACTAGCGTAGTGACGCATCACGACTATAAACCTTGCGGGGTAGCAAGAAAACGAAAGATAAAATATGAATAGAAAAGGTTTCTAGTTAGAAAGTGTAAAATGTAGAAGGTACCTAACAGACTATACGTGAGTAGATTCTTTTGGGCGATGGGCTAGCAACCTGTCACCAATATGCCATAATCTTGTCATGCCTTCGAAATTTCGGACATGGACACTCAAGCCTCTGACTACCCCGCAACAATAGAAAAGGGAGTGTTTAAACACAAGTCGTGAAGCATATGTTAGTTTGAAAAAAAGTGACCTAGAAGATATTCGCGTGTCCGAAGTTCTGTCCAACCCGAAAGGGATTAAAGGACGTAAATGCATGTAATGTTCCACCTACACAAACTACTCATTTCAACTGACTGATGACATAAAAAATTGACAGATTTGGCTGTCTGACTCATTTCATTTGCCTGAATGAGTTTTTGAGACTTCATGATTCATATTTCGTTAGCACTCGGTTTATTTATTTAGTTCCCTGCTAGCCTGGGACCTTGATACAACGAACTAGCTGCCGTTCTTCCTTAGAAAAGAATATGGGATTAAATAATACGATTTATTGGACGATAGGCAACCGGCAATAGACTATATAAATGCTATCATAACTCCGATACATACATACATATCACGCCAGTTTCGCTACAGAGCGCTAGGTAGGATTGCATTAGTCTAAATCCTAGCTAACACTGAAGATATTAAAATCTCACCGTAGTTCTGTCCACACTTAAAGTGATAGAAGGACGATAGTTCCATTTACTCATTTTGTGTATATTTTATTTGTGTATAATTTACGTGTTTTATATTCAAGTGTCATTTATCTAATATATATTTTTCTAACAGGAACTAAGCTTAATATAGGGTTGTCCCTAAAACGTTGCTCAGAATGTCAGTTTGGTCAATTTTATCCCTTGTATAATTAACATTATACATGATTATGAAAACAGATTATCTACCTATAAATAATGCAGAGATACAAACAGACAGAAAAGAAGAGCATGTATGAGAAGGTTAATGGGTGTGAGTGAAGCAAGAGATCTGTCAGGATCATTCCAATTGGCGATCGATTGTCTGACTATCCCGTTAGGGTTTTAGATGCGTGAATATATGTATGTATGTAAACAAATACGATGGTATATTAGTAGGTAGATGTTGGTAATTATTTTTGCCAGTATATTAAAGAAAACTTTCATAAAATTCTAATTACTTGTTAATAGGTTTCGGGAAAACCGTGCACTTAATTAATTCAATCCAAACATTCAGCAACACATCAAAATACCTAACACATGCAAATTGTAAACAGTAAATAACAAACGTACTGCGAAATCAGAATATATAAACGACGCTTAGATCACACGCTAACTATTCACATAGTTCGATAATCCAAATGGCAACGCTAAGGTGATATAAAGACCTACTAAACCGCGGTTATCTTTAACACTATATAGGATATGGGATTCGGGAAACGCCTAACGCGGACGCGTCCTAAAATAATCGATTGACCGCTTTTAACAGAAAACATATCAAACAAAAGATACTCCGATCCGGTCTCCATTGAATCGATCACCGCGATAATTGTCGCACACAAGTACTAACACAACAAAGGCTTACCTCTAAACACATCAATCACGTTAAACCACAACACTATCACTTTTTCGCAATTATAACACTTTAGGAGCACTTTTCTGAGTGTCAGGGAGGCTTGTGAGTGGGTTTTGGTAGTGAAATTGGTTAATTAATAGTGAATAACGTTTTGTATGACCGTCGCGGGAGGCAGCGAACGTTTACTTGCCGGCAAGATGGCCGGCGTACCTCGCCCCCCGCGCGCCGCGTCCCTTCCTCCCCCCGCTACGTGCAATGAAAGATAGGTGCTTATGAAGATTGGGTAATGCGGAGACAAATCTCGAGATTCTACCTGCATGGTACCTTTTCTTTGCACTGTTGTTTCTGTTATTCGGACATTGGTGTTATAGCGTCACGAATTTGTGAATGGCGTTTTGTTGAAATGGTTTTTGTGTTAAAGTGCATTGAGTTTTTTATGACATAGGTACCTCAAGCTTTTTTCTTAGCTTGTTATGGATTTGTTCTGTAGTATTGTTGTAACAATTATTTATTGAACATATAAGGTAGAATATATTAAACATACTTATATAACTAAGACTATTAATTTTATAAATATGCTCACCTAGTACAACTACTATGTAACTCACATTTCCAGGTATAAAGAAAGTAATATTAAGCTCTCTAATTTTATAAGAAGCCTAACTAGAAATAGAAAGTCTCTACATCTAGGTAGAGATAAACAACTCTACATTATTAAACCAGTACAAATCATTCTAATTACGTACTCATTAAATCTACAATAAAATAACAACATATGTCTCCATGGTAACCTATATTGCATTATTTATCCTATTTAATTTAGAGTACGACCGCTTGATGAATCCCGCGATCCATCCCGAGACCAGCGCATCTCGTTCGACCCCATAATTCTTTCCCTTGACGGTCCCCCCCGCCTGTCCTGCCTATGGACCTCAACAAACACAAAAAAGAAGCAATTTCCCAAATACGCTCTCTCGCTCGCGACCAAGATCCAGCCCGCCCGCCATTTTGTGTGATTTCGAATGGTTGGCAGATTACTTGCCTCAAAAACCTATGCTGGCCTTTATTTAACACCATTTTTGAGCTTTTTACACTTATTTTACATGTTCCCTGACTGATTTTTCGAGATAAATACAACCGTGACCACTCCGTGTATGATAAAATGAGCATTTTATATCTATATTATGTGTTATTGATTGGTTTAATAATGGTTTGTTGTCACATTCAGCGGACGCGGTCGAAAGATTTGTATAGAAACCTTAGCTGCTAATAAATTTGATTGGATTCAACATTGAATTGAAGTACAGCACACGTTACTAGGTCGATTTTTTACGTTGAAAACAACCGTTAAGTTGTTTTGTTATAAAAATGGCGTTTATATGCATTTCTCGTGTTTATATTATTGTTAACATACTAAGTAGATAGTACCTACTAAATTAAATGATGTTTTTATGAGATGTAATTAAAATAATATATTAACTTAGTCTTTTTATGATTCTAGATAGTTTTTGTATTGGTTTAATATAAAATGTTATTCTCTATCTAAACACATTGGATCTCTACATATCCTAACCTATAAACATAGAGTTAATGTAAAAAAATAATGTAGAATTCTTAATTTATAAAGTAGTGTTTATTAAAATATGAACTGTTTATGGAGGATTATTCAAATCTGGAATAAGTAATTTCTAACTTTAATTACATTTTCGTATGTTACTAATAAATTATTATTATATACCTACTTAAGTATAACCACCTGAAAAAGTAAAAGTATGGTAATGCATATACATATATGTATATATGTATGCGTGATGATAAAATTTACAAAAAATAGGACGTTAACGAATAAAAAATTTTTTGAACGTCCTTTACTTTGAGAAATAATAAAAGTAGGCAATTAAATTAAAAACATTTTTTACATTCATTTTAATTCCGCATTCATTTTTATAAAATATTTTTGACATAAATTGAAGAATATTTAAAATATGAGTTTTTAATATATACCTACTCTATATTTCACGACTGTATACCGTTTCGAGGTACCTACTCAAAGAGATTATTATGCCAATTAATTGTCACTACTCTCTTATTTTATTTATAATTTATACACCTTCACGTCCTTTAATCCCTTTCGGGGCGGACAGAACCTCGAAGATAACATCTCCTAGTCTAATGTCTAATGTATGTCATAATGTCACATTAGTAATATAGGTTGCTAGCCTTGCTTTATCATCGGATCCATCACTTGGATCACCCATCCACATACTGACCACGTTTGGCGTTGCTTAACTTTTGCCCGAACGTTCTCCGTCGTTGTTCACAGAAAAACGGACTATTAGATGCCTACACATAGTTATCCAGTGATATGATTTGGGAGTGGACACAACCTCGGAAGTATAATACCTCCTTGATCACTCTTAGTATGAAGTTAGGTAAAGTTATGAAATATTAGTCAGACTTGCATTCTTATATGTATATACATTCACGTCCTTCAATCCCCTTCGAGGTGGACAGAATGTCAAAATAAAATCTCCTAGATCATTTGTAGCAAGAATTATGGGATTTTGATGTTATAATGGAACGTTATTAGTGACAGGTAGCTAGCCTGTCGCCCAATAGCTTCCATTAACCCCTAGTCCCTTAGTCGCCTCCTACGACATTTTAGTAACAACAGCTACAAGTAAACACTACATATATAGTGCTATATTATTATCTGCAGAGAAGACCGGCAGTTAGTTAGCATTTATTTACATTCCATACTAGATCTGTTCTATACTATTATAGAATTAAATATAATATATCTTCTTTTGCTAGTCTGGAACGTAAAAAGAATGCTAACTAGCTGCCGTTCTTCCCTCTATATCGTAGGAGGCGACTAAGGGACTAGGGTCAAGGGAATCTTGAGCGATATGCTAGCCACCTGTCATATATCCATTATGACATTGCAACCCCAATATTCTTGCTCCAAACTGACCTAGGAGATTTAATAATAATAATATTTAGGACATTATTACACCAATTGAACTAGCCCCTTGGTAAGTTCATTTAAAACTTGTTAAGGGTACTAGTCAACATATATTTAAGAAATATATACTTATTATATAGAGATAAATACTTATATAGCATATATAATCAACGACCAGACTGGTAAGCAGAAGAAAAGCGTAGTTCTTAATTCTGCCTCCATTGGGAATCTTGAGGACCTTATTAGCGTTCAGGTGATTAACCAATCGCGCCACGGAGGTCGTCAGATTTTATTGTGAGTTTCTGTCCACCCCGAAAGGGATTAACCCTTTAAACGTTTCGCCCTCTGTAGATCGAGAATACCTTAGTGTCACGGATTGGTTATAACTTCATAGTTCTTTGAAATATGACAAGATTTGACCAACAGAAACACTTTTGCCAACTAAGAAGCTGTTACCTATGAAAGGAATCCGGATGCCTACCAAACTTCATTCTTATTTCCTTTTATAGGTAACTGGACGTCTGAGAAAAGGACGTGAATGTATATTTATGAATGTGGCGTTGTAGTGCGTAGGAATAAACGTCCTCTCGGCCAGGTATTATCGGCCGGGAGGCACCCCTCAACATTAATATTGATTTTAAGTGTAAACCGCCACTATGGGATAGGGTTGGCACGGTTTGGAATTATTTAAATAGGATTTATAGTTTTAAGAGATTCGCGATTTATACTCATGATTAATAACTAACGGGACTCAAAGTCAAACTCAAAGGTTTTTATTCAACATAAGTACATGTACAGTAAATTCATTGAAAGTCAAAACATTTGCCTGACACTGGTTGTCTCTTACATTGATATTCTACCGTTGGTTCGGAAGCCCTGGCTCGGAGAAGAACCAATAAGAAACTCCGGAGAACCAACAAGAAACTCCGGATCATCGCGTATGTCTTATATAATAAAGTAAGCGTTATTGTTAAAATAGGATTTGTTGTTCTTTATTTATATACTCATGCGTTTGTATCTTTATGGGGACGTGAAATATTGGTGAGTTGATAGTGTACTTATAGGTCGATAGATCCTAATCCGTCAGTAGACGGTTGAAAAATATCAAGTAATCAAGATGGTATACTATGTAATGTATTTTATAAATAATCATTTTGTTTCAGAAAAAATTTAATGATTTTTAGCTAATTTATTTGGTTTTTAAGCACAATATTATCATAAGCCACTTTTTTGTAGTGCAATACGCATTTCTATACATAGAGGTACCTTTCATTGCTTTCGGAATGCATAAATTGATTGACAGTGACATTATATTTCCCTGGATAGTATTATTGTGTTGTATGGGTAAGCCTATTATAAATAACTTCATCTAAGCCTATTCTTTAGTAGCTTATCACATGCCAAAAAGATGGCAAAAAGAGAGTTAGCAAGTTAGTAATTCTATGGCCACCTCCAACCCACATGTTGACCAGATAGTCAGTACTCAATGTGACAGGCGGTAAGCCATGTCGCCATTTACAAGCACTTACTATTACCTGTTGCTGTAACAGGTAGGTTTCTTCGCGATGTTTTTCTTCACTTAACTTACTTACACCGTAGAGACTTATAATTATACTAGTAACCCGCTCCGGCTTCGCACGGGTATAAAATATATAGCCTACTCCACTATTTAATGGATGTTATTATACATATAAACCTTCCTCTTGGATCACTCTATCTATTAAAAAAACCGCATCAAAATCCGTTGCGTAGTTTCAAAGATTTAAGCATACAAAGGGACATAGGGACAAAGAAAGCGACTTTGTTTTATACTATGTAGTGATAATAATATATTTGTAACTAAGCAGTTACACACCCCTAACCCATAGATGTCATTAGTTATAACTCTTTGAGGACATAACATTCAGGAGAAAGAGACACCGTCTTCCCTCCCGCTCCCGCCTGCGCGGATCTGTCACTTTACGAGGCAAACATTAGTGGTTGATTTAATGCGGAATGATAGGGAGATGAATGTACTATAATAATATATTGTCTATCCTAAAACATGGTGATCAGTTGATCTATGCTCTATGTATAATGTAATATGTATAATAAAATTATATATTGTATATAATGTACCTATAACCGCCGAGTGTGTACGAGAAGATGCAAGAGTGTCAATGAAGCGAAAGTGGTCTGTCAGGATCGGGACAAATGGGGATCCGTGATCTCTGCCTATCCCTCTATAGGGAATCAGGCGTGATGTGTATGTATGTATATTGTTTATATTAATTTAATGGAATCGCGTTCTTGATAGAGAAGAAATGCCAAGTTATTCTGCAGACATTATTTAACACAAATTCAATAAAAATTCATTTGAATGTGTCTGCATATGTCATATGATGTATTTATTAGTGCCAGGTTGTTAGACGATCGCACAATAAATTTAATATACCAGTCCTTTAGTCGCATATTACGACATGCCGGGAAGAACGGCAGCTAGTTAGCATTCTTTTTACGCCCCAGACTAGCACGGGACAGCTATTGATACCAACCTAAGTATAATCAGCTAATGTGATATCCTAATACATACATACACGTCACGCCTGATTCCCTGTAGAGGGGTAGGTATATGTATAAATATAGTTATATCCTAATAATAATAAAATATTGTAGGACACTATTACATCGATTGAACTAGCCCCTTGCTAAGTACATTTAAGACTTGTGTTAAGAGTACTAGTCAATGTATATTTAAGAAATGTATACTTATCATACACACTTTATATAATATATAGCATAATAATAATCAACGACCAGAAAAGCGTAGTTCCTACTCTACCTCCACCGGGAATCGAACCTTCAGGTGGTTAACCAATCGCGCCAGTATCAGAAACTAGTGATAGTTTGTCAATCCTTCGCTTACATGTAATCCGAAATGCAGCTAATCACCCACAGACAGATCCCTTATTACAAACGGGTTCACGACTATTAACCCTTGCGGGGTAGTCAGAGGTTCAGGTTTCCATCTCCGCAATTGCGAAGGTAGTATTTTATGGCCACATCAAACCCACGTGTTGACCACAGTCAGTACTCAATGTGACAGGTGGTAAGCCATGTCGCCATTTACAAGCACTGACTATTACCTATTCAGGGAACAGGTAGGTTTCCTCACGATGTTTTCCCTGACCGTATAATTCGATTTATATCGTAAATGTATTTTTAATAAGAAAATGTACGTAGAAATTCAGTAAACTTCATATCCATTGGTACATGCTCAAGCCGGATTTGAACCCTGTACCCACTGATACAGAGTCAAGCCCCAAACAACTGAGTCTTATAATCCTATAGTCAGTTTATACCAAACCAATCATTTATTACCATCGTGCAAGTAATTGAATGGGGTCGTGCATATGATCACGACTTTTGACTGCTAAGTGCAGACAGGATTGGAAAGCCCTCAATTGGAGTCTATAAAAATATGGACGGGCAACCAATATGTATAATCAGCGTAGGTTGAGTGGAGTGGAGTACAAAGGCCTTAGTCCACTAATGCTTTGCACAAATGCAGTTCAATAGCAGATCAGTGATAGTGTGAAGTTGGTAGTGGATTAGCTAATGTCAAATTTCACCATTCAAATCGGCAAGAGTCAAATTACGCTTAAGAATGGCATACGCATAAAAAACTTCACACTATTACTGATCTGATATTGTACTGATATTTTGCAAAAAGCATTAGTGGACTAAGGCCCCAGTTCAGGTGGTTTTAAAGTTTAAATGAAAAACAGGAGATCATGCGTGAGAAGATTAGTCTGAGTGTGGCGAGAGAGATTTGTCAGAATCTGACTCCTAGGTCACTTTTTAGTATAAATATTAGGATTGTGATGCCACGCATAACATTAGTCACAGATTGCTAACTCATCGCAGAATTCATCTCAGTTACCCCTAGTCCCTTAGTCGCCTCCTAAAATGTGCCGGGAAGAACGGCAGATAGTTAGCATTCTTTTTACGTGCCAGACTAGCATAGCAATAATAATAATATCCAGTGTATTTAAATCCATCCTAGTCGGAGACTGCTTTGCTTTAATTAGTAATAATAATGAAAAGAAAATGTTTATCATACAACTACAAAACTCACACGAAGACATAATACAAGTTATACATGACACAACGTAAAAAGAATGCTAACTAGCTGCCGTTCTCCCTGGTATGCCTTAGGAGGCGACTAAGGGACTATGGGTAAATATAATCTATTGGGCGATGGGTTAGCAACCGGTTACTAATCCATATGACATCGCAACCCCAATATTCAAGCTAATAAGTGAGCCACGAGATATTTTCATATCTTCAAGGTTTTGTTCACCCCGAAAGGGATTAAAGGAGGTGAATGTATATGTTGTATGTTGTAAGAAAAACATGCCATTTTATGACTGGTATTGCCATCTATCGATTGAACTTTCTATTATTGTAAGTCAAACGTGAGAAAGCTTTCAACGTAAAAGTTCTATGGTAACACAATAGATGTCACTAGTGCAACTATTTAGGAAGTATTTTGGTAATAATCAAGCTTCTGAGGTAGTATTACAATGCAAATCAAGTATGATACCTTTAGTATATAGTCGGTACTATATTTTGCATTAAAGTAAAAAAAAAAAAGAATTTCAATGAAGAATTTACAAATTACAAGTATGCCGTTCAACTATAAAATCCTAACGTTAATATATCTTTATTATTAACAAATTTAGTATCAATATCTCAAATCCACTATCATTAACTCGTCCACTCGCCACCAGATGTCACAAAACATACCGTCTCCCACTTCAACATTCACCCTACCGCCATCTACCGTTCGCTAGCCTCATCAAAATTACGTCACGAACAAGTTTGCACACCAGTTTGGTCAGGTACAATAATACCGTTGGGTTCAACGACCTTCTATACTGTTTATTTACGGGAATCCAAGTAGCGGAAGATTGGCTCGTCTTTTTTACTATGCAGGTACGAAGATGTGTACTGGTGTTAAGATATGCGATTATTAATTAGTGATCTTGATGGCTATTTAGAATTAGATGTGTTTAGGGTAGGAATTATTAATATTCCGTGTTTCAAACGTTACTTATGAGTATATTTAGGCAATATAGCTTTAAGACCAATGCATACATACATACATATATTGTCCTCTCTACATCCCTAACGGAAAAGGTAGACTATCGATTGCCACCTTGAATGAGTGACAAATCTGTCTTGCTTCACTCACACTCATTAACCTTCTCATACATGCTCTTCTGTGTTTCACGCTACGTACAACTTGAGAAGAATGTCTCCAATTTGATCTGTATAAGTTTTAGTTCTACCCCGTCCAACTCTACCTTCCGCCTTGGTTCAATGAATTCCTAAACAAATCTTTAGTAATCTTTATTTTATGTAGAATAAGTTCGTGTATTTATATTGCAATATGAGTCACCGTAAGTTTGTATATGGCGATACAAGACACAATTTAGGATTAATAGGTACTGAGTATTTTATGAAAAGTGTCTTACAAAATACGTATTGAAAATTGAGAAAATGGACAAGCGAAAATTTGTCTATTCTGCAAGAGGTAATTCAGTACTTATATCAGTGTTATATCCCAAGTATTGAAGATAAGGTGTAAACGTAGTAACGTAGATAAATGTCATTAACGAAACAATAACTTTTGAAAAGTGGGGTACGGCTTATGGTGTATTTTTGCATACACAGAAAGCAATCTTAAAGGTTTGAACATATATACTTTATTCTCTAACACAGGTATAGTCCATCCTAGAATCGAATTTGCATGTTTGGACCCTGATGGTAAAAAACCATCAATCATACTTATAAAAACATAGATATATACATAAATTCACTTCAATCATACTTATAAAAAAATACATACATACATAAATTCACTTCTCTCGCTAAAGAGATAGGTAGAGACTATCGATCGCCACCTGGAACGGGTGACAAATCTGCCTAACTTCACTTCACCATTAACATTCGCATACATGCTCTTCTGTTCTTTACTACGTACACATTGAGAAGAATGTTTCCAATTTGATTATTCCTGAAATCATATACTGAATGGAATTGTCGGGTCATGTTTTAGCTCATTAAATCTATTGGAGCTGATTTTTCCTTTATTATTAACCTTCTCATACATGCTCTTCTGTTCTTCACTACGTTCACCCGGCTTGAGAAGAATGTTTCCAATTATAAATACCTATAGATATAGCCCGTAATAGTTATTTAAGAAAATGTAGCTTACTTATTATAATGTAGATTATATAGTTCTGCCCGTGGCTAAGGCTGCTGCAACGTAGCCGAAACGTCGGCTTAATAATAAAGGTAACTTTATTATATAAAAACTAACGCAAAGTCCCGTTAGTTATTAATCATAGATTATATAGACTTCCCTAAGTCCTTTTCGTAGTGGACAAAACTTCATTGTCAAATTAATTATGTTGGTCATCTTAAAAATATAGGTATTAACATAATAGTTGATACGTATTGATATAAAATATTGTTCACAAGTTGCTAGCTCATTTCCCAATAGATTCCATTGGCCACTATATGTCTAATCGTCTCGTACGACATGCCGGTAAGAATTGACTCCCTAGGTAGGTAGGTACTTAAAAACTTGTGCTATGAGTGAATTCACAAGAATTACTATATATAACTTGTGTTATTAGGTGAATAATTTCTTGTGTTTGATTTAAGTAATGTAAATAGTTTCTTTGTTATAGTATATAAGTGTTTACTCTATGGTATTAGAGTCATCCTGTAAAGATAGATGTAAGTTATGATGACAATAAATAAAGATAATAATGAACTAAAAAAATAAATAATAATTAACTTCCTACACCATATTTGGAAGAACGACAGCTAGTTAGAATTATCTTCACGTCCCATACATACATTCATACATGTCCTTTAATCCCTTTCGGGGTGGACAGAACCTCAGAAATATAATATCTCCTAGGTCATTTTATAGCATGAATATTGGGGTTACGGTGTCCTATATTAGATCGTAGTAGCTCAGAATTATCAATAATATTGTAGTATATATTATACAGTTATATGTATAAATTGAGGTGCCAAGTTCGATTCCCCGTGGAGGTAGATTTGGGAAGTTTCTAAGCTTAAGATCTTAAGTCCCTCTACTATCCATTGCACAATCCCCTTAGGTGTGAACAGAATGTTAAGTTACGAAGAAGCTTCCGTACCATTAAGCACTTGTTGGTTTTGTTTGTATTTAAAAGTGACAGAGTGGTTTTTGTGTCTCAATAATCTGTCTACTGCTTGGGGGATTATAAATGTGATGTAGAAAAAAACTTTACTGTATTGATTGATATGTAAGAACAAAAAAGTAAGTCATCGTTTTTATATTTAAAGATGATACTAAGACACATTTCATTAAACACGTCAATTTAAATGAATACATATATATACATATGTGTATGTATATGTATTAATTTAACTATGGATCAACCCCTTGAATACTCCTGACAAATCTCTCTTGCTTCACTCACACCCAGTAAACTTCTCATACATGCTCTTCTGTTCTTCATGCTGCGTACAATATACATTTTCGAACATTATATTTGAATCCTGTGGCAGTCAACTGCTATACAAAGGCATTTCTTAAGGTATATTCTAACATACGATCACTAGTGACATTTATCCAGATACTATTAGCTATCTAATAACTTAATTAATCGATCCATCTTGTTCCTTTTAGGTTTATATAAAATGATAAAAAAATCAATACAAATTTTTGTAAGTTCTCATAGATGTCTAAATCTTATTACGAACTAGTTGTAATTTTAATCTATTCTGCACCAAACAAATTTTTATAAATCTGGTAATATAATTAAGTTTTGGAAGCGCCTTATTGTGTTTGATAAAACAAGCATTACAAATAAAAAAAAATGTAATTGGTAATTACAAAAGTATTTAACTAACATAGGTACAAAGAATTCTAATCGTATTCATATTCGTTGTCTCTACAATACAATTACCTAATAAACTCACCATAGAAAAACAATGATTCACTATCTATAATAGTATATACATTATACTCCGACTTTTTTTGGTTGAATAATTGCATATTCGATGAGAGAGCTACTCTTCTGATTTAACAATCTCCGGCTAAAAGTTCATTGAACTTTTACCATGATTTGCACATAACCACTTATAAATAAACGAAAATAAACTATAATTTATAAATTTATGATTGGAAAATGTAAGAAAATTTTACCGCTCAATTTATATTTATTTAGTGGGCACCATAACAGGCAGTGGAATTCGCAATACAGCCAAACTTCCCGAGGGCCCGTCAGCCAAAATATTGGGAGGTCATTAATTAAAAAGATTGTCTGAGGCAAGCCCCGTTAAGGTACCACGAAAAAAAATACAGTTAGTTTTGCCGACGAGTTGCGGTTGCGGTGAAAAAAGCAGAATCGCTCGCCTCTCTACGTTGTTAAGACGTCTGGAGGGGGCTTTACGCGCTTCGTGGAAGAAAACGCGGGAACTTCAATCTGACCTCATTGGCAATAAACTTTTTACACTTCAACAAACTTTTGTTTAAAAATATAAGTATTAATGTGAATAATGACTTGAAAGATAAATAAATGAACGATTTTGTGCTATTACTAGTGTTGTGAAACTCTTTGGTGGTTTATGGATTCTTTTACTGTTTTGACTAAGGATTTATCATCATGCCGAGTACTATACGAGGTAAGGGTACAATAAGTTTGGATCCAAAAAGGTTTTAATGGAAAGAACAAAAAAGGCTATCTTCACTGCAAACTTTAAGTTACTTATACACTACATACGACGACTATAGGTGTTATATACACAAACCTTTTGCAGCAAATAGATATAATAGAAAAGAGTACTAGCAGGTTACACTGTTTAGTGACAAAATAGCACGAATTTTAATCTTCCAGCCGTAGAGATCATATCTTATAATCACTTAAGGGTTGCCATATAATATCTAGTGATGTATTTGAACCTTTTAGTAACTTATCTCTTGAAATTACTTTGAAGTAACACCTCGGAATATATTACAATCATATTTACTTGCATACAATACATACAAACATATCAAATTTGATTTCCTGTATAGGTAAGCAAAGATCACGGATCCCCATTTGTCCCGATCCTGACAGACATATTATAGACTGCATACAATCTATTTATTTAAACTTTAAGCTTAGAACCTATCACATTAGGTGATGAACCTCTGATGAAAAGTTTTTGAATGGGCATAGACATTCGTATTAGGTATGGAACATCCTTTGATTTATTAGAAATATATGACAGACATTTACTATGCTTATATGTGACGACCTCCTTGGCGCAAAAAACCTGAACGCTAATCGTGAGGTTGATTCCCGGTGGAGACAGAGTTAAGAACTACGCTTTTCTTCTGCTTTCCAGTCTGGTTGTTGATTATATATGCTATATACGTATTTATCTATTTACATATTTCTTAAATATACGTTGACTAGTAAGTACCCTTAATACAAGTCTTAAATGTACTTAGCAAGGCGCTAGTTAAACTGGTGTAACAATGTCCAAATATTATTATTACTGCTGGACGTAGGCCTCCCCAAGGACACACAACACGATCACTCGTGGCCCTCAGCCAACCACTACCATCAACCTTCAGGTCATCGGTCCATCTAGCAGGGGGGCGTCCTACACTACGATCACCAATAGTCATAATTAAATGTGATAGTATATGCGCGTTCAGGCTAACCCGCCACGGAGGCCATCAAGTCCCAGTGGACTGCCATAGACTGATTAAAGAAGCCTAGGCAAAGTATATGACCTTAGTAGGGTTGAATGACCCATATTCTGCAATGTTGACGGAAATAAGACCAAAGCTAATCTGCTATTCAAAAGTTCAGTTGTTCGGTAACTGTTTAACAATTTAAATGGCACGGGTTGGACTGCTCGAATAAATAGATAGATCATAATATAACATATACATACATACATACGCATCACGCCTGATTCCCTGTAGAGGGGTAGGCAGAGATCACGGATCCCAATTTGTCCCGATCCTGACAGATCACTTTCGCTTCATTGATATTCATACATCCTCTCATACACTCTCGGCGGTTATAGATTCTCCTAACGTCACCTTTTTTCAATATAGCGTCCATCTGACTGTCGAATTAAAATATAACATATACATTTATGTTAAATTTTCATTCGACGTAGCTCAGTTGTTTGGGGCTTGACTCTGTATCAGTGGGTTCAAATCCCACTTGAGCATGTACCAATGGAAATGAAGTTTAATGAATTTCTATGTACATTTTTGTAATAAAAACACATTTACGAAATGCATCGAATTATACGGTGAGGGAAAACATCGTGGGGAAACGTACCTAATAGTTAGTGCTTGTAAATGGCGACATGGCTGACCACCTGTCACATTGAGTACTGACTGGTTAACACGTGGGTTCGAGGTGTCCATAGAATTACCTTTGCAATTGCGGAGATGGAAACCTGAACCTCTGACTACCCCGCAAGGGTTAATGGTTGTGAACTCGTTGGAATCTTTTTTTATACTGCGGAATTTTGATGATAGTTTGCTAGCACATCGTCCGACATATTAATTGCACCCTTAGTCGTCTCTAACATCATGAAAGGTAGAAAGGCATCTACTTAGCATGTATATAGATAACTCAATACACTCATGCCATTACATTTCAAATCTAATCGTGAGGCTGTCGATTCCCGGTGGAGGCAGAGTTAAGAACTACGCTTTTTGTCTGCTTTATAGTCTGGTTGTTGATTATATATATTTATCTATGTAAAAATAAGTATATATTTGTTAAATATATGTTGACTAGTACCCTTAAAACAAGTTTTAAATATACTTACCAAGGAGCTAGTTCAACTGGTGTAATAGTGTCCTAATATTATTATTAAATCTCTCATACTTCAAAACCATTGGTTTTGAACATTGGCACTCATAGTATCCATTGCTAGTCTGGGACGTCAAAATAATGCTTCTAGCTGACTTTACACACACACAAACTTACATACATATCACGCCTGAGTCCCTGTAGAGGGGTAGGCAGAGATTACGGATCCCCATCTGTCCCGATCTTGGCCACTTTCGCTTCATTGACACTCATATACCTCCTCATACACACTCGGAGGTTATAGGTACTTCTAAGGTCATCCTTTTTCTATTTGGACAATACGTACTTATGGTATTTAGTGCTAGTCTGGGACGGAATGTAATGCTTCCAGCTGATTTTTCTAGTAAATGTCATAAGATACGACTAATGCTATTAATAATAATAATATTTTAGGACACTATTACATTAATTGAACTAGCCCCTTGCTAAGTACATTTAAGACTTGTGTTAAGGGTACTAGTCTACGTATATTTAAGAACTATATACTTATTATACATAGATAGATACATATATAGCATATATAATCAACCACCAGACTGGAAAGCAGAAGAAAAGCGTAGTTCTTAACTTTGCCTACACCGGGAGTCGAACCCGGGACCTCACGATTAGCGTTCAGGTGGTTAACCAATCGCGCCATGGAGGTCGTCGATTATTTATTATTATTATTTATATTTATTATTATTGAGGAGGCTATTGTTATTATATATTCGTCCAAATTACAAATGTGTAGTCGAAAAGTAACCAGGAGCCTTATTCCACTAATTAACTATGTCGGTGATACAACTGCGTTGCCACTGCGTCACTGCTTAAATTTTGATGTATCATATTTGTACTTCGATAGTGAATCAATAGCGCGTCAGTTGTGCTTCAGTAGCATCTCAATAGCATACTCGCGTACGATTGAGCATAGAAAAAGCTGTCAATATAAAAGTGGAATACCAGAAATAACGCGATTGAACAGATATTGAGGCACGATTGATTTAGTAGTGTTTTTGTACTGCAGACGCAGTTCGATAGCGCTTCAGTGGCGTCAAGTTGTTAGTGGAGTACCAACAGTGTCCAATTACTGATACTGACATGCTATTGTTACACTACTGAACTAATATTATGCCTAAATTAATGTGTTTCATAGGTTGTATTTATCCTTTGAAATAGGGATTAAAGGACGTGATTTTATATATGTAAGTATAAAATAAAAAGTAAAATAAGGTCAAAGGATTATTATTATACCCTATACTATACTAAATATAAAGTTAAATTGAAAGGTAGAGAGTACTTCTATGCACACAAAATGCAGACTATTGACTATTCTGAGGCTATAGGACTATTGGGTATTGGACATACTTTGGATACTATATCACGTATAATAATGAATAACCGCAGTTTTGATCTATGTATATGTATAAATAATCACGACTCATAATCTCTTTTGGTTAAGTCAGAGGTAGAAATGCCACTTTTAGCTGAATGCTAGATTTATTCAATATATTAGAATAAAAAACTTTAGCACATTACTCGTACATTCTAACATAAATACATCATGTTTCTTACGGGATAGACAAATCTTCTTTGCTTCACACACACCCATTAAACTTCTCATACATGCTCTTCTGTTTTTCATGCTACCTACGTACACCCGCCTTAAAAAGAATATTTCTAATCTGAAGTTTTGCTACGCAGCCTACTCTGTTATAATTAATTAATAATTCGACGTAGTTCAGTTTTTTGAGGCTTGAATCTGTATCAATGGTAATGAAGTTTAATGAATTTCTATGTACATTTTCGTAATAAAAATAGATTTACGAAATGCGTCGAATAATACGGTGAGGAAAAACATCATAAGGAAACCTACCTATTCCCCGAACAGGTAATAGTTAGTGCTTCTAAATAGGGACATGGCTTGCCACCTGTCACATGGAGTACTGACTATCTGGTCAATACGTTGGTTCGAGGTGGCCGAATTACTACTATGCCTCTGAACCTCTATAGATAGACACCCAAACCTCTGAATATCGAACAGACGTTAAACTGTCTTACTATTTTAAAATTAAAATTTGGTGGTGGTTTGGTTGGCCTTAGGATTAATAACCTCTGACTACCCCGCAAGGTCTAATTGTCGTGGATGCGTCCTCTTTTTGTGTACACGAGATCTGTCTGAGGTTCTATGTATGTGAAAAGTACCTGTATTTGTATGTATGTGTAAAGAGATAGTACGTCTACGTTGTTCTATGTCTAAGTAGAGGTGCAGAGGGCCACGGGGTCCCGTTAAAGGCATTCCCTTTCAGTGAGGCTGTGACGTCGATTACGGTAACGCGAGCCTTCGATACCTAGGGATGGGTGTACGGTCGATTTATCGATAAAATTAATTGCTTACTTACAAATATACGAATTATGATCGTTTTCCATTAATGAAATGAAAATCTTTTTATTCAACATAACGATCATAAAATCACTTATTGTAAGTAAAAAAAAAACTAATTCTTAAACTAAATCAAATTAGATTAATAAAATAAAGGCGTTTCGTAAAGTAGAGGGATAGGCTGAGATTCCCGATCCTGATAAACCACATTCCCTGTATTGACATTCATACTCCTTCATACATACTTGCAGCTTATTGTAACGTCACACTTTTCAAAATGCATATGTTTATTATACCATATAAAAAACTGTACTGTACTGGTCTGGAAAGTGAATAGAATGCTAACTAGCACATTTCACCCCTAATCTCTTATTCACCTTATACAACAGGCCTTGAAGATCGGCAGCTAGTTAGCATTCTTTTTACGTTCCAAACTGCCACGGTACCAATACCAATTCTAAATTTAACATAAGTACTGGTAGCGGTATATAACTCTAGCACTGAGTAATTTAAATCAGCTACGTATTGGTACAGTCGTGAACGCGATACAATTGGACGGAGTTCAACTGGACATCTAATTGGCGCAGGGAACACCCCTCTTCGTCCCTCTAACCCCCATGATACCTTATTTATGACTTCTACGCAATAATGGTCAGTGTTAAAGACATAACATACGCTTCACGACTTGTGTATACACACTGCCTTTTTATTGTGGCTGTATAGTCCAGTCTTGAGTGCCCATCTTCTAAATTTCAAAAGCATGTTAGGTATAAGCTTTTCAAAGCCCGCGTTTCACTAAAGATAGCACCCAACGTAACATACATGTCTTATACTATTACCTTTCCCGGGGTTCATAGTTCATACAGGTTTCCTCACGATGTTTTCCCTCACCGTTATGCACAATCCATTTTATCGATACCCCGGCCTTGTGCTCCCATCACTAGCGTAGTGACGTGTCTAACGGTGCACCATTCACCTACATTACTCCGACACGTACGCCTAACTGTTGATCTCTGTCGCACTCACACGAATACGCTGTGCCGTTAAGGCTTTGAACTTTGCCTTTGAGTGGTGGGGGATAGGCCTGCAATAGGCAATAGTCAGTGCCTTTACGTAGGTGGATGTATGGAATGTATATTTTTTTATTTAATGTCAGATTGATTGTAAAACTGTTGAGTGAAATCATAATAAAAATAATATTTTTTATAATTAAAAAAATACGATAATTATTTAGTGGTATCTCCCTAATATAAGTTTAAAATCAACTTATGGAAATCGATTATCGTTTACGTTCTAAATAATATACTTCTTTCATAAATTCAATGAGTAGGAATAAAATACTATTTTAAGGCACCTGTCATGTTGGGTGCAGACTATGTAATGAAAAGAGACTTCGATGTAGTCATAAACCTCTTTCGTAAGCGCCGGAACTAACCGGTAAAAATCTAGCTACCCCGTAAAGGATAAAAGTCATGAGGCCGTGTACACGCTACTATACTATATTACGCTTTCTTTGAATGGATTTTTTAATTAGCCCTATATCAATCGTATTTTTACATCCCGTGATAGACTGGGACGTAGAAAGAATACTAACTAAACGCCATTCTTGGTATGGCATTGCTTAGGAGGCGACTGAAAGACTAGGGGTCAATATAATGTAACGGGTAACCTAGCAACCTGTCAACAATGTTCCATATAACATCACAACCCCAATATTTATGCTTAAAACAGACCTACAAGATATTATCGTGTCTTCGATGTTCTGTTCACCCCGAAAGGAATTAAAGACCTTGTATGTTGATTTTAGACACAAATCAGTGCCATACTTAACGCCCAAAGTCTTTCCTGAAATCGCCCCTTTTCTCCATCAAATTGTTGTTTTCCGTTTTGTTTCTGTCGTCGTTGGTCCTGTGTCTTTGTGAATATCATCATCATCATCAGCCTGTATCAATCCACTGTTGGACATAGGCCTCCCTCAAATGACGCCACTTCTCCCTGTCAGTGGCCGTTCGCATCCATTCGATGCCGGCCAACCTACGCAGATAAATATAGTGAATTTTATTTTGAAAAGAATTAAAGGACGCATGTGTATAAATGGGTGAAGCAAGACAGATTTATCAGGGTTGATAGTCTCTGCCTATCCTGTAGGGGATGTATACCTGTGAATTTCTGTATGTATGTTAATTTTACTTAAGTCCTAAACCCTCAGTATACTTAAAAGTTGTCTTTGCATTGTCCAAGTGTAGGTATGCTATAAAATGTCTAGACTCTTATCAGAAACGCAATCAGTCCGGTGTTGATTAGTAGCATTGGTAATAAACATTATGGTGCATATTTAGAGACTTAGGGTTTGGGGTGAAGGAACTTTTAATTCTATGTGTGTTGTGTGAAAAGAGTTAGTAACGAAAACTTTATTTGTTTAGTAACAAATTTCGACAATTGATTACCTATTTTAGCAAATTTAATAGTTATTTGTAAACGTTTTAAATTGTGTAAGGCAGTCTTCATTTATGTATAGTTATTTTATTTACATTTATATCATATAAGTCTCTTTCGGGGAGGACAGAACTTTCAAGAGACGATAATATATCCGGAGTCACTTTTTGGATTGAATATTATATGTATTATGCAACATATACCTATGCATGAAGATGATTTCATTCATAATTCGAATTGGCATTAGTCAGAGCTTATATGTGGCACCGAAAACCACCTGCCACGTTGGCTTTTAACTATCTGCATTTCTGTTGTAATCGCCATTTTGTAATTGCAGAGATGGACACGCAAATATATGTCTATCCTGTCAATCGTTAATATGTATTTATAAACATATGTTGACTAGTACCCTTAATGCAAGTCTTAATATATTAAGGGATTAGTTCAATTGTTGTTATACAATCCCAAATATTACTAGATTTATAAGATGAAAAATTAGAGTAAATGGGGTTTTATATGAATCTGTTAAATTAATTATATTTTATCTGTAATAAAGTTAAAACAATTTTTATACACATAAGTTTCAGCTATCGAAAACTAGATGACACTAAAATATTTGTACTAATAGCAAACATTACGAGAATAGGATTGTCTATTTCATTGATATCACATACATTATGTACTTATTAAGTCACGCCTTGCATTCTCTTTGCTCAAGTATATATTCATAAAAAGGGCGGGCAGATGAAAAGATTCTGAGTACTTACTCGTATATGTTATATACTGTTGTCAGGGACATATAGAATATTTCAGAATATTGATAATGGTTACAAACTCGTAGTCTTTAAAATGCCTCTCAAAACACGCAAGGGAGATAATTAAAAGTTATTCAAATTCTAAGTGTCTTAGATTTTAAGTTAGTAGTAAATTGGTATAGATATAAAATCTAGGAAAAACTCGCGACCTTACAAAAGCGTTTGATTGTGTAAAACATGATAAATATTTTTCAATACAATTAAAACCCACAAACTAGTCTACAATTTTACACTATACCTACATATTATACGTAAAATCCTTAGACCCTTAGATCTACGAACAACTATCAACAACAAAGCGTCAAAAACCGGAATCCTTCCTTCAATAGGTCAAATAACCCTAACCAAGTATGCATATGACGTGTCCATTACAGTACTATTCGGACAACGCGAGGTAACTGTTCACGCATTTTTATAAAACTGGAAAGTTGCGCAACAGCCAACCACAGAGGTCAGTGAACTGATTCGGGAAAAAGTTCGGCCGCGTACCGTTAGCCAAAAGATTGCACGTGACTCGAACCAGTTTTACTTTTCAATACGAAATTTGGTACCGCTATTCGAAACCAGATGGGGCTGTTTTAAGAAGGAAGCTTTTAGCGCTTTTTGTTTGCTGAAGAATCCTTTTTTGATAAACGTTGAGTATGTAATTTGTATGTGGATTTTTGAGTTAGTAACATAAGTTGTTAATGTAAAGAAACATAAGTTGTACACATTTTAATACATATATAAATGACCTTAACAAGAAGAGACAATTTTAAAATTGTTAAAATTTTATAAATATTTTAATATTATATATTGTAATAATTATAAACAAATATAAAGGATGCTAATTATGGGATAAAAACTGAGTTCCATGAACGAAGACCTTCTTCTTATTAGAGATTACAGGATCGAATCCCGGCATGGCATGGCATGTATCATTGAATGAAGTTAAAATTGTGTTATGCATTTACGAACAGAATTTACATTCTCCAACGGTCAGGGAAAACATCACAAGGAAACCTGCCTATCCCTCGGGATAGGTAATAGCCAGTGCCTATATACGGCGATACGTTTCACTACCTATCACGTTAGTTGCTGTGTATCTAGTGAACCGCAGGTTTGAGTGGCTCAAACTTAACATGCCTCCGAAATTTTGGAGATGGGCACTCTAGCCTTTGAAAAACTCGCCACAATAAAGAAGGAGTGTGTATACACAAGTCGTGCAGGGTGTATATCACGAACCAAATATAAAGAGGACCCGGCGTAAGGAGCGGTCTCCGTTACACGGTGCGGAGTCCAAATGGCGTGTTTTAATTGGTGCGGAGTCTAAAAATGAAGATACCTATGGTTATGTCTCACGAAATGCCGTGTTTTAATTGGTTGTCATATCTCCCCTCCATCCCGCGTACCTCGTTTCACCCAGCGTAATACCACGCTAGTTTCCATACAAATATTGCGTAAGGCCCACTCCTCTTATTAATTACTCCACGTTATATATGCATCCCCACATAAATGTATTATGTATGTATGTAATATGGCATGCGTTAGTAAAGAAAGGTTGTAACACAATGTTATATTAATTGTATAAGATGCGTTCATTTATGCTTCCATCTGGCACATTGTTTAGTGACAATACGTACCGATGTATCACATTAGGATTTTACTTAGAGATATATTAGTGAGAAAATAGATAAAGTAACTTAATAATTAATATATAAAAATCAACTCTACAACCTCCGAACAAAATATTACGATGATTTTATTTTGTATTAACCCTGTTACGAGTATTATTAAATAAGAAATGTAGTTAATTGTATTGTTATATAGCATGTACTATGTATGATACCCCTTAACCATGAGTCTCTTTGTAAATGAGGGAGAGATTGTATTCAAGTACTAGATAGACTAATTTATAATCTTTGAGAGATAGATAGAACCTTGGAACACTTGGAACCGGTGTAAATTGACTTTTTACACAATGAACTCCAATATTACTTAATATTCTTAATCATCCCAACTAAATATGACAGTAGATGTTAAAAGGTAACTAAATACATAATACGGAACCAAATCAACATATTCAGTACTCGACTCAAATATGTGAAATAACTCTTTCTTTTTAGCATAATCACCCATAATTACCTATATATTGACAGTATATTTACCATATTCCGTCTGAAACATAAGTATCTATGTATATCTAAGTATAGGATGTTAAAATGAGATAATTAGTATTATACAACAACAAAAAAAAATGCTATTATAAAACTGCGTGGGCCGATCGAAGTGGAGAGCAAGGGAGACGGGTGTATGGGGTTAGAAAGAGAAGGATTGAGGGGTTGTTTTGCGCATGCGTTTGCACGTGTATATGGCGATAGGGTTGGCAAATAGGTTGAGGTTTTATTTGGAATATTTTGTGTATATAAAGCAAGAAATTAAAAGTATAAACTTAAAGTAGAAATAAAAATTAAATAAGATAGAAAATATCTTTGTAGTTATCGCTGTCAGAGTTTGGTAGGGTTCTTAAGACACTGTTAGCATTCCCCCTCTGGATAGCTAATTTTGTGTATATCGTTTGGTTCTGTTAAAATTTTATATTGTTCTTCTTCATGCTACATTTTCGTGCGATAATAATATGCAGGAGATATATTGCTTAATTTGTGAGTTTTAATTGTAAATGTTTTATAGTTTTAACAATTATTGTGTACGTTTTTTAGGTGTGAATAAACGTTATTTTATTGAAAACTATATTCTGTTCGGACTGACTTTGAAAGCTCTAAATTTCAGGTTTTCTATTAAAGGTGATTTTCGTCACGTCCATTTTTTTGTCTGTTACAATCAAGACATACATAGAATGTTTTAAAATAAAAATAAATAAATTACCTACAAAAGTTACTTACCAAAGTTTGTGTTAGTTGAAAATATCTATTAATCATGTCGGTAATAATAAAAAACAACAAATTTATAAACACAAATTTAATTGATTTTCTTTTGTTTTATATACAACATTAATAACCAATTATAAAAGAAAATGATTACAAAAAATTTCAATAAATAGATTTAGACAATGCCTAATCCAAGTACGTACATATTATATTAAATTGTCAGTGGCACCCCTAGCGCTATGTCTACGGCAGCCCGTAGCCGCACGCTACGCGGGTAGGCCTCAGTGACTACGGAGGCCGTCTATGTGGGACACCGTGTCAATGTGTTTCTGGGGCGGCCGCCGAATAGCCTGACTATGTGAAGCGAGCCGCATCCCGCCACTGCACCGCCACAAACACTGCCTTCGAAAAATTCATGGAGCCCTCGAAAATCCCAAAAACGAATTTCGAAAACAGGAACCCAGTTTCGGCCAGGATTTTGACCCCTGACCCAGTTCGCGCTGCATCTGCGCAGAATTGCACTCTAAAAGCTGCAGTGTTACGCGTCACAACAAAAATGGGGCCTCTCTAGCTGGACAATAAAAACAAACACTGCCTGTGTTCTAAGTTCGGTGATATCGGTGTTCATTAATTTAAGTTGTTAGCAATACTTCTTGACTGATTTTAAGTCTGACTTTTTTCGATGTTGTTCTAGTGTTGTGCTTTTAATAATGGCCGGGAACCGTGACGGCTTAGAGGGACAGTTGACGCACGTTATCCAGCACCACATATCGCAGCCTGGCACGGAAGCACAGGTCAGCGTGCACCAGGTGCAGAGTCCCACGGGCAGCGGCACCAAGCGCCACCAGATCATAATCGACATCAAACAGGACATCGACATGGACGAGATGTCCACTCGATCCCTCGCAGAAAGCGTCATGGAGTCTCTCGGAGCCAGATCCGCTGCGGTCTACATCGACTCGTCGCAGCAAATCGGCGAAACAGCAGAGTTGGAAAACTTGACGACTGTCAACGTGATAGTTGCTAACGATTTGACAGCGCAAAATCTGACCATAGAGGAAGTGGCCAAGAATGATGATACGACTGAAATTGAGGAACAGACTGAAAGCTCAACGGTGCCGACCAATCGGGTCACGGTTGACCAGATCGTCGAGATGGCGAACGCGACAACATCGACTGAAACATCTTCGACAAACACTCTATCGATTGCAACCTCCAACTCTAGTGCGTCAGGTAATTTGGATGGTATGATTCTGTCTATTGTATATGTGTCATCGATGTTTTCATGTCGTTTCATTGCCATGATCGCCGTCAATCGTTTCATGTCGCTCTGCCGTTACTTCGCTGGCGGGGGAGTCATAAACAAAGCGGTTTGTGTCATTACAAAGGGTTTTAGTCATCGTTTTGTTTAAGGTTATTTTTGGTCTTCCTACAGGATTAATCGATTACCGATTATTATTTATTACTTCTTCTATAAATTTTATATACATTCATTACTTATTCTGTAACCTTTAATAAGTTTTGATTTGATTTAAAAATCAGATTAATATTTGATGTGGAAATAGTAAAAAATATAAATATTATCTGTATATATCAATTTATCGAAAGAGTAAAACGTGCTACGAAAGGATAGGTATGCTTTAAATATTTGAGAATGATCAGTCAATTAAAATAATGTTGCTAGGCCAAACTAATGTCCAAATTAATTAATGATAAAAAAAGATCATTATAAATAAATATACTGTAGTATTATATTATCTGTGGTAGAACTACAAAAACAAACTTATTAAAGTATATGTTAATACATGACATCGTAACTACCTCTTACCTTTCTTGTGGAAATTCACTATTTTTCTTTTAATAGCCTATCTAATTTAACTAACTTCAAAAATAGCATACCAAATTTTCATGCTACGAATTTCTATGGGTTCTTTTGTAGAAACAAATTTGCGGTGTAGTTAGAGGCTCGCGTGTAAATCCGTAATTGTGAAGTTAGATATATATATGACCACCTCGAATCACGTGGTAGCCAGATATTCACCAACTTCTGTCACAAGAGAAGGTAGAGATGTAGAGGTATTTTGAATAGAATCGTTTTAGAGGGACTTTTTATAACGGATACATTTAACGACTTCATTATTTTGGTTTATAAATTACTCATATATTTACACATTTATATGTAAAGATTCACGTTGTTTATTCCCTTTCAGGGTGAACAAAACCTCGGAGATAGAATATCTTCTAGTTCACTTTTGAGTATGAATATGTTAATATATTTTTATCCTACTTAAAAAATGTATTAAATACGTAAACGTTATTTGTTTTCTTGTCGATTTCATGAATTATTTTGGTATGAGTATATTGTAATCAGATATCTTTATAAATTTATCATGATATGACCCGGTCTCACATGGTTAATAAAATAAGTATGTTAGTTTTCATGCATTGCGATGAGATTTGCGTGTCCATTGCCGAAGTTGCGAAGTCAGGATTTTATGGCTGCATGAATCCACATATAATTAGTCAGCACCCAACATGACGTATAGTTCACTTTATTCATGAGTCATTGGATAGTAGTACAGCGTAGGTGGTGACTATTACCTGTCTGTAGTGACAGGTGATTTACTGCCTTTTTTAAAAAGGTTAATTCGATGTAGCTCAGTTGTTTGAGTCTTGACTCTGTATCAGTGGGTACAGGGTCCGATCCCGTCTGAGCATGTACCAATGCAAATTAAGTTAATGATATTCTATTTACATTTACGTAATAAAAATTACTGAGGGAAAACATCGTGAGGAAACCTACGCGTTCCCCGAACAGGTAATAATCAGTGCTTGTAAATGGCGACATGACTTGCCACCTGTCATATTGAATACTGACTATGTGGTCAACAGGTGGGTTCGAGGTGGCCATATAATTACTACCTTCGCAATAGCGGAGATGGAAAACTGAACCTCTGACTATCCCGCAAGGGTTAATGGTCGTGAACGCGTTTGTTTATGGTTTTTAAAGACTGTTTTTTTATAATTATTTTCAAAAGTAAAGTTAAGTATTAGTAAGGAAGTAATCATTATATGTAGGTATACATACAAAGTCACTTCGCAAAGAAAAAAACAAAATAGGTGCTATTTCTAGCTTACCCTATCCTAACAATATGTTATTTTTTCTAAATACCTCAAAAATTTGCAGTTACCTACATGTAATAGATAGGTATATTCAAAGTCCAGTTCGTAATTTATCTAAAAAATCAGGATACATAATGTCTAAAAAGCTTCATTCAAAAGTAATCCATACATACATACACATCACGCCCGTTTCTCTGTAGAGAGGTAGGCAACAAACGTTTTATATTCACAGGTTGTATGTATCTATTGTGAGAGTTATCGATTTTAACCGAAAACTCACTGAAGCCTACCCTTAGTGAAACCCTTCACAATTTCTTTCCGATCAATAAGCAATGGGTGACACAAAGTTTTTCAATTTAGGCTTTCATTATTTAAAAGGAATCGTAAGTTAATATACTTAAATACACTTGTCTGTGGTGTAAAAAATGAAGTAGAACACTGAGGGAAAACATCGTGGGGAAACCTACCTGTCCCTCAGGATAGGTAATAGTCAGTGCCTATATACGGCGATACGGTTGACTACCTATCACGTTGGGTGCTGTCTATGTAGTGATACGCAGGCTTCGAATGACCCATACCTAACATGCCTTCGAAATTTCGGAGATGGGCATTCAAGCCTCTGATTACCCCGCCATAATAAAAAAGGGAGTGTGTATACACAAGTCGTGAAGCGTATGTATGTATATGGAACCTTATCATCTGCTGCAGCCAGACAGCGCTGGTACTCCGACAGTATAATTTAATAATATAATATTGTAGCACTTTATTACACCAATTGAACTAGCCCCATGCTAAGTACATTTAAGGTTTGTGTTAAGGGTACTATTCAACGTATATTTAAGAATTATGTACATATATATAGTCAAAAGTACATAGACAGTACCTGAACATAGCAAATTACTAGTCATGACTTAAAAATACAGTATTAATTAAAACCTTTAGAATATGGTTTTCCAATATTAAGAAAAAAAGGGGTACGTTTTATTTACATAGTATACCGCTGTAGGAATGTACACGTGATGTGTATCTCATTATTATTGGAATATTAATAAAAGTACAACTATCTTCTTACAACGGATGTACGTAGTGAAGAACAGAAGAGCATGTATGAGAAGGTTAATGGGTGTGAGTGAAGCAAGATATTTGTCACCCATTCAATACCTATCCTGTTAGGGAAGTAGAGACGCGAGTATATATATATATATATATATGTGCAGTGTTGTATTGAAAAGTCAATCTTTGATCTAGTAACCCTCTCGAAATAGTATAAGGGTAAAGTTATAATTGAAAATTCATGAATGGAATGTACCTATTCTATTTCCTTTAACGGTTTTGAGGGTGTGATTAACTAAGGGAAATTTTCTCCCCTTACCCTTTCATTCGAAGTTTGTATGTTGAAATTAATATTATTATATTATGGTATACTCTAAAGTTTCTGAGTTGTAACTAATAATAATAATAATTGAGACGCTATTACACCAATTGAATTAGCCTCTTGGTAAGTTCATTTAAAACTTGTGTTAAGGGTACTAGTCAAATTATATTTAAGAAATATATACTTATTAAATATAGATAAATACATATACAGCATATATAATCAACGACCAGACTGGAAAGCAGAAGAAAAGCGTAGTTCTTAACTCTGCCTCCACCGGGAATCGAACCCCTCACGAGTGGCCTTCAAGTGTTTAACCAATCGTGCCACGGAGGTCGACAATTAAATAATATTATGTCATATAATTTTAGTACTTAGAAAGTGTCACTCTAGTTACAAATTAGTGAATTGAGCATAACATAGTACTTATAAAGTTTTAAAGAAACGCTTTAGTTGGAATAAAAATAGACGTTATTTAGTAAAATACTTGAATACAAATAATAATATTAGATTTGCTAGTACATACATATCACGCCTGTTTCCCTATAGTTAGTCTGGGACGTAAATATAAAGTAACTAGCTTCATTTCTTCCCGGCATATCGTAGGAAGCGACTAAAAGTCTATAGTTTTATATTATCAATTGGACGATGGACTGGTAACCTCTTACCATGTATCTCATACATTTTCATGTCATATAGTTTACTGTTTATAAAGACTGACTTAGGAGATATTTATTGTGTTTCCAAGGTTGTACTAACATTTAAAGTTATAGAAGGAACGTCATATCCTTCTGCCTTTATCAATAAGTCATTACCTGTGTTACATACTTGTTCTCGTACCTATATAATAGTAGTATCTTTTTGTAGGATAATTCTTAGTAATGATAAAAATTACAAACATTTGATTGAAACCTAGGCATTAAGCCAAGTATTTAAGCACTAACTTAGGTCTAAGTTGCACGTTACACGTTGTCTGCTTACTAATCGACAACTTTCTCTTGAATTGAATACTGTTAAGTCGTAAGAGGTGACTTTGAGATGAAGGTAGAAAAAATTGGGTAGAGTTGACTGAATCTTTATAGATATTATTATAATATATTTACTTTAAGTAATAAGCCAAATATATATACAAATACATTTATGTCCTTTAATACATTTCGAGGTTATAGATCCTCGGAGATTTAGTATCTCCTAGGTCACTTATTAGCATGAATATTGGGGTTGCGATATTATATGGAATATTAGTGATTGGTTGCTAGTCAATCTCGCAATAGATTCCATATTCCCCTAGTCTCTTAATCGCCTCTTACGACATGCCAGGAACGGCAGCTAGTTAGCTTTTTTTTGTTCCAAATTAGCACAGGACAAATCTTTATAGATATTATTAAATTAATTCATCTTCACTAAAAGTGATTTCATAAATATGACTAAGGGATATTAGGGTCCGAATAAAGGCGTATGATGAGGGTGTATGTTTGTATGTGTCTACATTGATAGTATTAGTTTTTATATTGTATTGGATCTTTATTGAACATTCTCTATTAATTTGTATTAAAATGAATATTTCGTATTCAATAAAATATACACCCTTTCCTACAGAGAGGGTATTCAGAAGATACATGTCATGTTATAAACATTTAGTAAATAACTAAAAACGAATACGAACAAAATGTCTAGCCTTAATAAAATTTCATAAATTATGTAAATAATCGATCCGGAAAAGTCATTTGAACCGGCATATTGTTTCTTGGATACTTATACTGCCATCTATAATTTAAAAGTAGTACTAATATTTAAAGATTTTCTCTATATTAATTACAATTTATACTGTAGCACGTTATATACTAATTCAAATGTCTACTCATACTTTATAGAAAGTATTTTTTTTAATGAACGTCAACTCATCCCATTGAAAGTTTATTGACAAATAACGTAACCTATTTATTTACAATTTATATAATATCAAAACTAAATTAATCCGTAATCCCTGCTAAAGTTTTAAAAAAACTCCAAAACAAAACTTCTCTATAGACTTTACCGCCATCTACCGTCGAGTAGCGACACCACAGAAGTCCCGTTTCACAAGTACCGCTAGTGACACAGTTTCGCTACACAGCTGTTTATAAAGCGTTTGTGTGCGTGAGGTCACTCCGTGTTTGGTTTGCGATCGTCTGTCTGAATTTTAGTGTACTGTCATACTTTCATGTGTACGTGGGTGAAATGTATGATTTACGCGCTTGGTATGCTGCGAACGGCACTTTAGTATGGTCATATGTGTGTGTATGGATGTAATATATGTATGTACTTACATACAAATGTAACTTATACTTATAATTCCTAAAAGTATTGATAGAGTTGATAGAAAAACTCTCATTATTCATGTCTCTACTTTTCTCCGAAATATGTAGAGACTGTCTTAACGTCACTCCGAAATAGGTAGAGTCTATCGATTGCCATTTTAAAATATTAATTAAAAGATATTCTCTTGTTTTATGTATTTAACCCCAAACTGAATTGAGAGTTTCAGAAGTGTAATCTTTAGTAATCAAAGAATTAATTTCATGTATCTACATACTATATAAGTAGGGTCAATCGATTGCCTCCACAAAATATTCTGCAATTTTATTATTTACTTACTTTAATTTTAATACATTTTCATGCATGCTCTTCTCAACGTAACATGTGACGTTCCTTGTCCCGATTTATGTACGTGTTGGCTATTGTCTATATCGAAGATTAGACTCGATTCTTTTTGATGTTTTACTCACAGAAGTGTAGAACCTACCTTCCTTTTATACATTCATATGCTTCAAGACTTTTAGCTCTTTAATCGTTGTATGAAGCTTGAATAACCACCATTCATATCTAGAGTTCTTCACCAAATAGCCAGTGACCAACGTTACTTATTCAGCCTGTAGCAATTCACTCCCTTATGTGGCGTCCCTAAGAAAGGAATAAATAATCTTTATTTGTAAAACGTGTTACAATGATGCAACTAAAATATTGTTGGTGATATTAAGTTAATGAAGTTCCAACATGTTTTGCCTCCATGCGAATATTTTAGAATTATATCATATTTATCTTCAAAATGATATGCTAAGAGATAATCAATCGAGGCTCTCATTCAGCTACTACCAGCGATCTTCTTCAGGTCATCGGTCCACTTGGCTTACCATCTTTGGAATAAAATGATATAACTATCACAAACTCTAATGTTTTTTTTCAATATAACTACAAATACAGTACATTGATAGTCAAAACATTTGTTTGACACTGGTTGTCTCTTAAATCAAAGTTCTACCGTTGGTTCGGAAGCGAAAACAAAAACAAAATATGATGTCCAACTAGCTAGTTTCTAGCGACCTATGATCTAACAATTTCCCATTAAAATCAATCAGTACTAAGATATATACATATAAACAATCAAATGACCCAGTTTCGACTGTTAATTATACAGATAACAATGCGAAATTTCGTTTCTACTGTCTCTGCGATATCGATGCTACGTTGAGTGTACTATTGATAACCTTTTCAATAAGTCTGGGTAGGAACTTGTATGTACTGAAGAGACTATGAGATTTCTTAGTGATTTATTGACTATTTTACTCTTCAATTTATAAGTAAATATTTATTTATTTATTCATCCACACATATTGATAACTACAGGTTTAACCTAATGCAATCGAGTAAACACTCTTATTAAATAATAATTAAACAAACTAAACCAAAAGTAAGAACATGATTAATAATTATCAATTACCGTTATAACTAGTTAGAAATAATCCTACTGTTGTGCTAAAAGGTCCAATTCAATATACATACATATATATATTCACGCCTGCACGTCCCTTAATAGGCAGAAACTATCGATCGCCACCTTGAACGGGTGACATATCTCTCTTGCTTCACTCACACCCATTAACCTTCTCATACATGCTCTTCTTTCTTTCTTAGTTTGAGTCATTTGAGAAATGTATTAATTACGGTGAAGGAACTTACCTATTCGTAAGAGTAACTAATAAGTCCTTGTAAATTGCAACATGGTTTACCACCTGTCGCATTGAGTACTGACTACTTGGTTAACTTGAGGGTTCGAGGTGGCTATAGAATTATTAACAACACAATTTTGCACAGATGGGCATATTAACTTTTGACTATCCCGACATATATTGATGCAATATGAATTACGTCGATAACATAATATGTATTATAAATAGAGGTAAATGTATAAAATAAATAACTCCATATTCTTTAAGCATATTCACTCATTTCATGAGCTTTTATATAAATATTATCCTAATTTTTTTACTGTCAATATATTTAACATTTTCCTTGTTTTTTTTTGCAGGTAAGTTTCATCTATTTTAAGATCCATCAAATAGTAAATAAAGTTATAGCTTGAATATGTTTTCCGTAAAGAAGAATTATGAAGAAAGAAATGAAAAACAGGTATGAATTTCCTTTGTATTTCTTTTTACATACTTACAACTACACAATATTTTCACGACCTTCATATATTCAATAAGAACCATCCTTTCCTTTTCACTTATTTAGCCATAATATATCTAAATGCTAAAGGTAGCAAAAGACCTGTATCTCCGACATCCTATCCACAAAAACGTTTAAAAGACGTGAGTTAGAACCCTTTTGCTGCGACAATAACATGCACAAGTTATACCCTCTAGTTTGTAAATTTCTTACTGTAAACGTTTTGTATTGTGTATGTTTTTGTGGCTGTATATACGCTTTTTATTCTTAATATTTATATACATAATATCTTAACGCTAATAGTGATACATATTAAATCTACAAGCTCCTGTACACCTCAAAAGCGACTAAAGGACGTGAATATACATACATATATGTATGTAAATGTATGTATACGTCACATAATCACCCACATCGCTTCCCGTCCTATCGTGCGTTGACCGCACAGTGTTTTATCATCCTATCGCTGGTCTGTTATCTGTACGAAATTAGGTTACTGTGCTTGTGGCGTAGAGACATTGTTTGTTTTCTTACACATGCTCGCGTTGCAAAGATATGGGGTTATGGGTTCGATGTTTATTCGTTACAATGCTATCGGGATGGAGCTGTTTATATGTTTATTGTAATACAGTATGTTGCCTATGATATGAGCACAAATTAGAGAAAACGATTCTATAGTTTAGATATATTATTATGGATGAAAGTAGGGTTACAAAAGGAAACTATAAAGCCAAAGTGGAAGGTAGAGTTGGACGGGGTAGGCCGCGTAGAACTTATACAGATCAAATTGGAGACATTCTTCTCAAGGCGGTGTACGTAGTAAAGAACAGAAGAGCATGTATGAGAAGGTTTATGGATGTGAGTGAAGCAAGAGATTTGTTACCCGTTCCAGATAGCGATCGATAGTCTCTGCCTATCCTGTTAGGGACGTAGAGGTGTGAATATGCATGTATAAGAATATGTTAAAGTGTAAAAAGTTTCGACATAGTTCATAATTTACTTGATTAGTGCTAAGAAATTATAATATAAACTAGAATACTACTATGCTACATTTGAACCTTACGTAAAAACGAAACCGTAGCAACATTACAGAATCTACTACACTCCATAACTAATGTAATTCTATCATTATTATTACTTCATAGACTTATACCCCTTACCAACACCGGATGATACTCAAAACCGAATCTAATACAACGTTGCATCCCTCATTGGAATTCAATTCTGTTACCATAAATATTCAATTTACCGGCCAATGGCAGAAACGTGTTAGCGGCCCTAATACCGTAAAAACCGAAGGGTCAGTGGACAATAGCATCTAACATTACCTATAGAAAACTGGCCTTAACCAAAGGGGTTAATATAGGTACATATTCATCTCTCAAAGATTTGAATATTTTAGAATAGGTAGAGACGAAATTTGCAAACGAAATAATAATGGAAATACGTTTTTTTTCCATCGGATGTGTTTAGAAAAGAGATGAATCTAATTTGTGTTTCATGTCTATGATATTGTTTAAATGATGGTTTCGATGTGGGAAAACGTCGTGAAGAAACTTGTCAGTATTAATAAATGCTAAATCACCACCTGTCACTTTAGGCACTAGATATAGAGAATCATTATATTAAAGATAAACTACATACATAACGGCGCACTTGTCCTAGACGCCATTTAGCAAACTTTAAAGGAGAGGCTTAGAGTTAAAAAAGTTGTCGTGAAAAAAAAAATCTAATACGTTTCATCGTTTAGACGTCAAAAAAGTCGTCATTTCTCAATGAAACTAACACGAATCACCGCAGTTTTTTTTAAATCGATCTGTATATTTAACTAATTTTCTTCAAAAATGGCGTTTACGCCAAGTGCGCCATTAGGTGTCGATACATACACATCAGGCTCGTTTTCCTGTAGACGAGTAGGCAGAGATCCCGGTTCTACTAAGGGATTAGGACTAAATATATTTTTAGGACAATGACCTGATAAGTCAAGGACTAACTCAAATGTTAACTAACTGCCTATTTTTCCGAACACGTAATATTTATTTCTATTAAAAGAATATTCTATTGTGTTCTTTTCGTGTACAATCCCAGTTACATATAATGGTATCGAGCTTCTGTCCACACAAAAAGCAATAAAAGGACGAGAACATACGTATATATGTATTAAGAGAAATAATTACCAATACTCGTGAGATAAACAGGCAGGTTTTCTCCAAACACGCGTAAGACTTTCATTTTTAATTTGCAACTCTGTCAGGAAATGGCTGTATGCGTTGTCGTGTACCGCTTTTTTATTATAACAATATTGCGTAATTTAATTACATGAGACACTGCTCTTTTTATTTTGACTCGGCGATTTTATTCGGTAGAAAGTTTTTTGCGAATGTGCGTGAATTTTATGGTTTTATTTAATTTAATTCAAGTGTGTATGAGATGGTTAATGGGTGTGAGTGGAGCAAAAGATTTGTCACCCGTTCCTGGTGGTGATCGATAGTCTCTGCCTATCTTGTATATTATATTGAGGTACCATTGTAAGTATTGTATGAGTAGACTAAGGGACTAGGGGTCAATAAAGTCTTGGGGGTGATGGGCTATAGTCATCAATACTCCAAACCTCTTTCCGTTATATAACTACACCTTTTTACCTTTGAAGGAATATGTAGAGTCATGGAAAAAATGACACGATAAAGAAAACTTAGAACTTTAGCTTCACTACCATATTATATACAACTACACATTATTACTAATCTCAACTTGTTAATTTGTGCGTAATACTACTTACTAGTGTTTTAAACTAATATAATTACGGTCTTAGTTAATTGAAGAATTGAGAAATGCTAGTCCTGTGTTAATCCGGAATTAGAATAGAAGGTACTACTATCTAACTATCTATCTCTTTAGATGTAATATGAGTGTAAAATGAGATGAAAGAACTCGTATTATTGGTGATAATATAGTAATAATGGAACATTAATCTAACCTTACAATAATCTATGATTTTCTCAATATCATTTTTATTGAATGCAATTGTGTACATTAGGTACACGTCTACAATGCCGAAAGGTATAATCAGAATTTAGAGACTCAAAATATACTTAACTCTTTTTATTAATAAATTCTGTTACCATGGTTACCAAAATTTTGTTTACATGCAATTTAAAAAGATTTCAGAATCGGTTAAAAAATTATACATTTAAATTTATTCATTACAGTTTTAGGGGTGGACAGGACTTTGAAGTCTATTGTTATCTTTGAATTTGTTTGAATTTCAGTCTAAATGTTGAAATTGTAGAGTGGTTACGTAATATTTAGAGGACTATACCAAATCGAAGAGAGAACAACAATTGTGTATTTTATATAATTTTAGTGTAGTTACCTATAATAATAAGTAATCAAACTATTTTAACGTAAAATAAAATTAAAATTATTTCTACTATTCAATTACATTAAACAAATTAAACTCTTTAAAATTTAAACATCGCACATCAACATAATATTTGGAATTGATAATTTTTTTGCCTAGTCGTGAAATTAAAGAATATAAGTGTCAGATTTCTTTAACATAAACTAAAATTCATAAATCATACGATACATATTTACAAAAATATTGTTTTTATTAGCAATTTCATTGTTGTTTTGTTACATAAACCTTTTGACAACCTAACATACTTTCTATTTCAAGTCCCGCTTAGTTTAACTATAGAATAATCTATTAATAAATAACAAAATAGACAAAATAACAGTGCAGCCAGCTTTAGAGTTAGTCTAAACTGACCTGGCACACTCAATGGGGTACGCACCTTCACTTCAACTGCAGAATAGCATTGACGAAATTCAGTCTTCGATACCGTTCGCAACCGCACGGCCGCGCAAACTCACAACCAACAGCCATTATTTATTTCGGCAAAAGCGACGCGCACGCCGAAAAATTTTCACCATCGCCGCCATCTTGGTGCGTTTGACGTTTTCACCCGCGCTTTTTTTTATTGACTCCGATACAGGGCTTTATGCCAGTGTGTGCAAATGGATTAGTGTATTGGATTTTCCCGTCGAGTTTGTTTTGAAATAAAATGAATTTAATGAGTAAGTATGCTGCGTATCGTAAGTTGTTTGTCCGAAGTTTAAAGTTTCGAGCTTTTTAACCTGTAACTAACTTAATCAACTTGCTTTCAACTTTTCGAATAAATTTACTATTGCCATGAACACTCGTTGTGTGAGTAAAAGCAGCTATCTAACCTCCTTGATGTCAGTGTGTTCTACTGCGACTGTTTTGCAATAGACTACAATCATTTGTTTCGCAAGAGCATCAATGCATCTGTTCTATACATATTGTGATTCACAATGCACACACAGACAGATTTTCGCTAATTAATCAACATGACGGAGTAGGTTTTTGAGTTGCGTTGTCGATTTGGAAATAGAAAGTTTTTTGAAAATTATATAATACGTATTTTCTCCGGCTGAATTAAGTATTATCTTTGTTTGAAACTTTTTAAAACATCACTTATTTTTATTTAAATATATGCCACTGGTTTAAGTAGAGTACCCGCCACATACGGTGGCAGTAGCCAAACTTGGAACTAAATTTGACGTTTCCGCCATTGCGTGTTATTTTGTATGAAAAGTAAATTTAGTATTACCAGCGTTGTGTTTTTTGCCCACTCTTTGTAATTTTTATGTTTGTTAAGGGTGATTATAATAAATTGATTTCCGGAGTTTCTTGTTAGTTCTTCTCCAAGCTAGGGTCTCCGCTGATCTAACCTCGGTAAAAAATATGTAAAGACAATGCTCAGTGCCATGTTTGAAATAATAGTTTTAAGAGATTCGCGATTTATACTCATGATATAAGATATAAGGGTGTGTATAAGATTGATTGCAGCTGTGGGAAATCCTATGTCGAACAGACTAAACGGTCTATTGCGGACAGAGTGAAGGAACACATAATATATGTAATATATAATAAGAAGGATAAGTCCCGTTAATTATTAATCATGTTTGAAATAGTATAATAAACATATTTTGACTTTGATATATTAATTTGTTTTATTTGAGTTTATAGCTCTGCAACCAAAGATCGTTACAAATGAAACCTATAATGTTTCGAGCCGTATGGCACAGTGAGTGCTAGTTTTGGCGTGTTTACTGGTAACACTGAATTACGCGACTGTGGCGACGCCTCCAACTGCCACCGTATGTGGCGCGATCTCTAATACACAATTAGCTATTTATTTATAAGTTTCTAAGCATGCGTTTTCTTTATTTCTTCTCATAGAGCACAGCGAATTTTATCGTGAGCTTAGCTTTTATTCATATACATATAATTCTACATTCATTAAATTAAATTTTTTTGGCTCCTTTTTAAAGAATGAATAGTCAATATTAAGGCTATTTAACGAGGTAAATATAGGTTTACTATCCCATCACCAATTGTAATGCATACAATTAGTATATTCGTCGAGTGTTTGTAGATATTAAGGATTAGAAAAGTAATTATTACGTAATTTTATTATTCAATAAATATTCTAATTCTTGTCTTTTTAGTCAATATTAGGACCTAACCTATTACTCTCTATAGTCAAATAGTCACTGTTTTTCAATGGTGATAAGTATACTACCTTTTACTTTAAATACTGGTTATATGAACGTGGATTTTGAGTGGCCAAGGACTTACTAAAGTCACTGAAATGTCTTGAATTAGTGATTTAAGGGTTAGAATTACATACATATACATTAGGCTTTATTCCCTGTAGAGGGGTAGGCAGAGATCACAGATCCCCACTTGTCCCGTTCCTCACAGACCAATTTCGCTTCATTGACACTTATACACCTCCCCGTACATACTTGGCGGTTATACGTACACCTAACGTCACCTTTTTTCAATATAGTGTCTATCTGACTGTCATATGTCTTATTAGGCCGGCCTCTACGTAGGTTAGAATTACGGTTCAAATTAGTGTTTCTATAGGGAATAATTTTTAATAGTTCCTGATTCATGACTATATATCCTTACGGGGTATTCAGAGGTTCTTAGTTCATGACTTGAATGTAATTATGTATAGTACTCAATGTGACAGGTGGTGTATCTTGTCAAGTTAATGTCATGTAGTCTAAAGAGGGAGGTTAACTCACGATGTTTTCCCTCAACGTAGAAGTTATTAATTTCGTACTTTTATCGTGAAATTGTAATTAGACACACATTTAGGTTCTTTAGCTTTAAGTGTAAACAAGTTTTACTCAACACTTATTATTGGCGACAATAAAAGTAAGAAATGGAATAGTAATTTATAGATTGCCTAAATCAAGAATGACATTACTCCAATTATTTATTGTCCGAATTAAAATGGCGTCTGCAAATAAATATCTCTTAATATATTCAAAAATTATATCTTTTATACATAAAATATGCATCCACAACCTCACATCCCAAGAAAACATATGTCAGTCAGATAGACGTCATATTGAAAAAGGGTGACGTTAGAAGTACCTATAACCACGTGTCTATGAGAAGGTGTATGAGTGTAAATGAAGCGAAAGTGGTCTATCAGGACAACTGGGGATCTTAAGGGACGTTTTGGTCTGTCAGGATCGGGACAGCTAGGCATCTTAAGGGACGTTTCCACCTTACAACCAGCCATCTCAAACCACTCTCTAAAGTGACTCATTTAAATTCGCGGTGAAAGCGGTCGTATTCAGAAAAATCTCTCGCCACTCGAATTTTGTTGCGTCACTGGCTTTCGGACGAAATTCGCACGACGTTACTTTCATTGCTTTTGATGGATCGCCTCCGATAACAAGTGGAGGCATGGTAGAGTTTGGAGTAACCATGGTAACCGGTAAACGATATATTGTTATATTTTGATAGATATTTCTATGAAATTAATAGCTTTTCCTTTGTAATAAGCTATATTTAATTAGAGGCTAGTCTGAACGATAAGCTTAAGTATTCAGGGATGTATAATCACTATAATAAATGTAAACATTTACGTCTTTTAATCCCTTTTGAGTTGGACAGAGTCATGATATCGGGTTTGAATATCATCGGCTGATATCAAGTCCATCACATAAAATATTTCATAATATCAATGTTGCTAATTCGCCTCCTAATACATGTTGGAAAGAATAACAGCTTATTAGCATTATATTTATGTCCTAAAATAGTACAGATTTAAATAATTTGTTGAATACATTTATTATTGTTACTAATTGTAGATAATGTATTTGTCTGAAAAAGAGTGAGTTTGGAAGTACCTGTAGCAATAACAAAAAATGTGTATGAGGAGGTGTGAGGATGTCAATTAAGTGAAAGTGGTTTGCTTGGTTCGGGAAAAATGGGGATCTGTGATCTCTGCTTACTCTTAGTGAAACGATCATGTGTATGTATTTTTGGAACATTTTGATCTGTCTACCCTTTAGGTATCATGTGATATATGAACGATTATGTGTGTACAATGTACATAAGCTTTTGTATGCAGAATGCAAGGTACATTATATGTTACTGCTAAAACTTCTTGCATGCACTTTTAGTCTGTGACCTCGGTGGATAGTTTTTTATAAATAATAAAATATCTTTTATATTAGATAAAGAATAACTTTAAATTTATATTTTAAATATGAATTATTAGTTTTTCTTATGTATTAAAGTATATAATTGAAACATTCATTTATAATTTACGCGTTATAAGCATACATACAAACATAACCTAACAAAATTTGCACGCAAAATTGCATTTAAGATATTCATTCATCTATGCAACTCCAAGGTCTATGCAGCGTGCGAGTGGGACAAAGAGATAGCTAGGTGACCTTGTGATGGAACGAGACAGGTATATCGAACCTAAGTTAGGTTTAGGTTTCATGTAACTTAGTTTAAGTTAGTCGTTTACTTGTAAATTCATTTGGCTGTCTTAGTGTATGACCTTTGCTTATATAACCCTGCATGTTTCAACTTGCTAGTTGGAAAATGATATATTTATATCTAGTTGAATAGATAGTACATAACATCATTCATACTTTCTTATATGATAAACATGTGACATATGAACTTTATTGACAATAAAAATGATCATTATATTAAAGAACCTAATTGTTATTATAAATTCCCAGATTTACACTTAGATGTCCTGATATCCTTTTTGGGTGAATAGAACCCCACAGATATCTAGTAATACTTGTCGCATCCATCTAAATATGTAAATACTCCAAAGTCACCTCATACTATGCCAGGAATAACGACAGCTAGTTCAAATCTATTCACGTCTCAAGCAGAGATTCAATAGAAGCACAATACTTATGAAATTCCCAAATCATTTATTAATCGTGCGAGAATAGTATTTCGCGTGTTAGAAGGACAGTTGGCTAACAAAGATTCATCATACAACAAACACGTAGGTAGGTTATTAAGTTTGTATCATCGGGTACAAGTTAAACTTAAGTTATATTGACTGAAGTGTGTGATAATTTTGTACTTACATAGGTCAGTGTTTGAGATTATATTTGGATATTGCAAGAAATATGGGGAATGATCGAGAATTTAATGTTAAAATTTCATATTCTATACGTACACATTAAATCATATTTATAAATGCCCTTATATCTTCTCTAAGATTGCAATACTGTATTTATTAATCAACAAATACTTATATCATTAAGCGCTAACAGTTTGGTAACCTATCACCTGATACATTTACCCCAAGACTATTGGTCTCTTCTTTCGACATCTTATAAATAAAAGCAATTACATACATAAATATTAATAATAATAAACCTTTATTGAAACTCCACAATACATTAAATGACACAATAGTACCGACGAATAATTATACAATAAAAGTTAAATAAGAAAAATTTTATACAGGACTAAGTTATTATATTAAATTTACCAATCAGAATTAAATGTCAGTCAATTAGTGTGTGCCACGTCCTATATTCCCTCTATATTCTTCCTCATATTCACGTTCTGTAATCCCTTTCGGGGCTGTAAGAACCCTAGAGACATGAAATCCTCTCCTTTGTCACTTATTAGCATTTATATTGGAGTTTTGATGTCATATGGAATATTGGTGACAGGTTGCTAGTCTATTACCCAATAGATTCCATATAGCCCTAGTCCTAAGGTGTCTCCTACGACATGCCGATAAGAACGGCAGCTAGTTAGCATTCTTTTTACGTCCCAGATTAGCACGAGACATATAACTTAGTCGTTGACTGTACTTATTGGTAGTTTATCTTAAATTTTGCTCATACAGTAAAGTACTTGATTATAATTTTATCTCAACGATTCCGACATGCAATCGATGTGAATTTACGAAGATACCTTTATTGTATTAGTTTGGATTATGTCTAGTTACGTAAACATATACTTAAGCTTGCTTCTTTTAAAGGCTTATACACCTTTTTATAATATTTCACCATGTTTTGTCACTGTTGAATTGTTCTGAAGTAATTTGAATTACAATAAATTTTGACTTTACAATTATTTTATAGTAGTTTTACTACTATACTATTTTTATATGTATATACTCGTATGTACATCTCATTATTTTCATAGTTGGCATACATATAACCTTGGATACATTTTCACCTTAGTAGTGACCAGTTGTCAGATTAAAACTCAATTGTTTTTATTAACTTTTTACACTACCACATCTATGGCGCCATTTCGAGTATCTCACATATCTCGGATAGAAATGCAGCTAGTTATCATTCTTTTTACGTCCCAGACTAGCACGGGACTTGCCTTTGAAGGTCCTTTAGTGACTTTTTTGTCACGGCTCTACCCCGACCTCTGTCGGAGAGAAATCGCAATTATGATGAGAAACTAAACTGCAGATTCAAGGATAGATTTTTTTAATTTCATAGATGAAAATCGATTTCTTTATTGCCACATTTTCGGTGCGTACATAGTTTGAGTAATGATATAGTATGGTAGATAATTAGGCTTGATTAAGTGTTAAATCTCTGTTACTAATGACATTATTTTAGGGATCTAAGTTTACAAATTACATGTATTGGTAAAGATAGAGATAATATATCGATTCCTTAATAACAACGGAAGTTTTATGTCGTCTTATTACATACATATATACTTTAATTATCATTTTCCATATGTAACGTATCAAAACGTAACAATATATTATTACTTAACACTCCTTTTAATAATCCTTGAAATAAGCAAAACTATTCGTCACCTTGCTTAATTTTTAATGTTAGTAGGTAGTTTTCGTAGCTGGTCTAGTATTTAATAATCTATGGAAATCCGCAGTCAATTCAAAACCTTAAACGAATTGTAATAAAAAAGACATAGTATTTAATAATCTATAAATATTGATTAAAATTTGCATTCAATTCAAAACCTTAAATTGTATTAAAAAACAGTTTCAGTTTATTAAATTCCTTGTCTTTGCTCCATTCTGGTCCATACAATCTTAAATCCACGTGTCCACTTCGCAAGTCCACTTACATCCGCGTTATTATCTCACTCGTGCTTTAAAGTTTAAAAATACACACAGCATTATATATAATGTATACATAATGCAATTACATTGAACTCTCGAAAACTTTCTAAAACGTTCGCCCAATGAGATTTTTGGCAGTCACTTTCACTCGAGCCCAGTGTGGTCCAAGGTATAAGATTGAGCGGGTTTTTAATGGTGATTGATAAGGCTGTATATTTTGCGTAGTGTAGGACGCCCCCTGCTAGATGGACTGATGACCTGAAAGTCGCTGGTAGTGGTTGGCTGAGGGTGATCGTGTTTTGTGGCGTACTCTTGAGGAGGCCTACGTCCAGCAGAGGACTGACATAGGCTGATTGATTGGTTGATATATTTTTTTATGTTTAAGAGTACAATTTTAATTGGACACAATTTCGTTAGAACTTTGATCAGCGTTTTGCAAACACGTAAGTTGGTTGGTGTGTATTGAAATATTTAGTCACAGGAATACAAAGAATAGCAAATTAAACTGCTGCTGCTTCAATATTGAAATAAGGCATACAAATTCAACTAAAAGAACATTTTAATACATTGTTAAAATTTTCTATAATTCTAATAACATAACTCCAACAATAATAAAGATTTAAAAAAAAATATTTTTTAACTGTAACCGTAAAACCATATTTTTCGCTACATTCCATACTTTGGACCAAACCCAAAATCAGTTAAAACCCGTCACCATTGCCTATGCGACTTGCTTTGTACACACACACAAACACACACAAAGAAACACATAGACAATATTGCGTAATCGGTTACGCCTTATATTAGTTGCAGGAGAGAGGTTATTTTTAAAACCTGTTTTTTCTTTTAGAAAGACTTTGTTATTTCTAAGGCGATAATGATCATCGATTTGTCACTGATAGGTATTTGACATGAGGTATGCTTTAAACATACATATTTTTATTATAGTACATACTCGTAGCGTGAAGAACAGAAGAGCATGTATGAGAAGTTTAGGGTGTGAGTGAAGCTAGAGAGATTTGTCGCCCGTTCCAGGTGGCGATCGAAAGTCTCTGCCTATCCTGTTGGGGACATAGAGACGTGATTGTATGTATGTATATATCTAGGTAAATTGGTATTTGGGGAAGTTCATACTTCAATGATATGTTACATACATATATATGTATTGACAACAGTAAAATCCCTTAACAATAGTCTTAGGCTAATCGAAACGCAGTTTTACCTGATAATGAATTCCCAACGTGACAGGTGGTAAAAATATGTCACCCTACTAGCTAGATCAGTTATTCCAAGAAATAGGCTGATTCCTTACGATGTTTTCCCTCAGAGAATCAAAATCTATGGCCACCTCGAAGCCACGTGTTGACCAGATAGTCAGCACTCAATGTGACAGGTGGTAAGCCATGTCGCTATACAAACAATGACTATTACCTGTTCGGGGAACAGGTAGGTTTCCTCACTACGTATTCGACGCATTTCGCAAAAGTATCTATGTAGATTTTTCATTTCCATTGGTACATGCAAGCGGGATTTGAACCCTGTACCCACTGATACAGAGTCTAGCCCCAAACAACTGAGCTACGTCGAATTTCCTCACAGAGTATATGCATAGTATACGTAAAAGGCACACATTTCTCTCTAGTCAACAGTACACGAGGTTATTACATAAGAGTAGCTGTAAATACCTAGCTTAAGCCTAGCGCTAGATGTCTGTTTATACCTCCATTTCTGCTTACAAAGCCGCTTTTGTAACGCCCACCCTAAGTAGAAAGGTAGGCGCTAGAAATAGCGGAAAAAGTTCGCAGGTTATGTAAGGAAAATAATTAAAGTACATCATAAATACTGTAGTACATTTTAAATATAGCAATACGTAGAGAAAAGTTTAAGTTTGGGTTGGGACTGTATTTTGGAATGCAATTCAGTATTTTTGATGTGATTTTGGTATTAATTGATTTTCGTTATACTATCACTTAATTTATAACACATGAAAATACGTTCTTTAATAACGAAAAGATATTAGTTTTTCTTTCGGATAAATATGGTTTAAAGGTTGCGACTTATCTTTCATTTAGTCTTTTATCTGAATAAGAGAAATACAAAGCACATTTTCATTAGTATTTGATACTTTTATATTCATTTTTCGAAATTTTTAGTTTCTTAAATTAAAATGAATTTTCTTTAAAAGGCAACCTGATTGCAATAGAAACACTAAACATCATTATCTATATATTCAGTACATATATTAAGAATCAACTATTTTCATAATTCCATGCAGGGTAGTAGCTCGAATAAATATTCGAAATTACGGAGAAAGTCATTCTCGACCACACTGTTCAAAAAACCACTGTTCACCAGATAGTCAGCAATACACGTACACATACATACATTCACATCACGCCCTTCTCCCTGTAGAGATATCGGATTCCCATCTGTCCCAATCCTGTCAAAACCATTGTCACCCTATATATACTTACTCTGATGAACACATTATTCATATATTTGAATAAAAATAAAAAGGCAGCTTTTAGGCGCATATTTACAATAAAAACCAAAGCTTAGGCTTCCTGCAGTTTTTTCAGCTCTGAGAGCGCTAGCATACTTCACAAACCTACCAATCCAGAGCATGAGATCGATTCGGCACATGCGCCGTGAAAGCCTTAAAGAACCTCCCCAACTACGCTTCAGCATTGCACATGCACTTCAGTGCATACAGAACTGCATCGAAAAGGCGACGCCAACCCACGCCACGGTCGCCATTTTGAAAAAATGCATAAAAAGATCTCCACCAAAAAGTTTGTCTATTCGTGAGAACGAACGACAGCAAAGTGCGGCCGCGATTAAACTATGAGGAAAAGAAAACGCTTTTTCATACCAAATAATAATTGTAATACAAGAGGAAAGTGCCTGAGATTTATAGTTGAATATATATAAAACTGTTTGTTTGATACCGTAACTGTAACGTAATAATCAGATGCAATAATTCACTTATTAATAGCGTTAAATAAGAGTTTTTCCACGTTTATACCCTTTTTGAATAGAGCCCACACCCCGAATCCAAACGTAACGAAATTCTAGACTGATTATCCGAATAAAACGTAGAAAAGAAGCAAAATAGAATATTTACATTAGTTGACCAATTGAGAAAGTCTATATTAATTCGAAATATTACATTAGTATTTTATAAACTAGCTCGTAACGTAACAAACTTAGCTCGTACGCAATATTAAACAAACTTAAAATACGGGATCAGTTATAGCCTTAGAACTTTTATACTTCGGACGAACAATCTTGATACTTTTCTAACCTCCATTTTTCGCTAGTGCAAAATGTCGGACGTAAAGTGACGTGTGTTTTGTACTGAAACTGTGCCGGCCCGATGTCGGGCGAAGGGATAATGTTAAACATGTTTGAGATGTGGAATTCAGTGAGCACTAAACTGGACTCGCAGACCAACGTGCAGCAAAGCCAACTGCCGCATACATCAGGTGGGAGTATTAAAGGTAAAGCTTAGATCCACGCGGCCTTATGTCGCTGTTATTTAGACACGAAACAAATTGGAATAAATACTCAAGTATCAAGATCAGATAGGCTGACTACACGATCCTATAAAGTTCCTTTTGATGCAAAATATTTTCTATTTAGTTTTTTCGTCAGTTCATAGTCCTATTATTATTACTCAATCGTATTACTTATATCATATTCAATTATAATCTTACAATTCTACGGCACTCTAAATACATAACTAAACAATAAAGTTAAACTAGTTCAATTAAATACATCTGTCATGATTCCATTAATCAAATTATGTTAGGAATTTTATTTCTTTACTATTATATGTTAATACTTTTAACTAACTACAATAAAACACACTGACCCAATACTTTATTATAAAACTCTCTACAAAACCTTAAAAAGCCACGTTGAAACCATCATACCAGTATCACAAAAACCATTCCATTCCCAAGAAACACACGAGCCATTCCTTGGAAAACATCCGAAACGACGCAGTAGTTTTCTATACGACGACGTTTTGTAAGGGGTTGTTTGAGGCCAGCGTCCCACATTCTCTACAAAGGAATAATGGGGCAGTGTGCTTAGGGAGTGCACCACTTAACGCTAGTGACTTGGCGAGGTGTTTCCTTTGAATAACTGCAGATGGCACTGTTACTGGCTTAGTGCTACGTTTTTATGTTGTTTTAGTTGTTTGGAGCTTTTTACCTACACTCGTAAGGATATACACATATTCTTTTAAATAACTTCATGAATTTGCATATACATACTTAAGGATAGGTATAGATCACAGATAAACAGTTTTCACGATACTGATAGACCACATTTGTGTCATTGCTTAATACGGGTTTTTATACACATTCGGCGGTTATAGATACTTCTAACGTCAATCTTTTCCTGTATATTTTCTATTAAATATACATTGTCTGTACCGGGTAGATATCGTGTCTATCAAATGTCAAATCTAACTAAAAAGCCAATTTTCGGTAGAATCTTTTCGTGACCTTTCTCTCGAACAAAACACAGTTGCCTATAATGTCATAACTTTCGAATTCTCATCACAAATGACTATTGCGCAACCGGTGAGTTTCAAATAAACAGGCGCGACGACATCTTGATTTCTTTCAAATAAATACTTCCGCGGAATAATGGCGAAACGAGTTTTTTATTGACCATCGGCGAATAGAGTATGATGGTGTCAATGCGGGTTTATACATGCATATATACATTCACGTCCTTTAATCCCTTTCGGAGTGGACTTAACATAAACTGTGAGATATAATATCTACTAGGTCACTTTTTAGTATGAATATTGGGATTGTAACGTCATATGGAACATTGGTAAAAGATTACTAGCATATCGATTATATTCCATATACTCCTAGTTCCTTAGTCGCCTCCTATGACATGCCGGGAAGAACGGCAGCTAGTTAGCATTCTTTTTCCGTCACTAACTAATACTGGATCCAGACTAGAACATACATATATCAATGTTGTATAGCTTGATCGTTTATGGATGTGAGTGAAGCAAGAGAGATTTGTCAAGATGGTTCACGGTGGTGATCGATTGTCTCCAGTTTTCCGGAAGTAGAGACGTGAATATATGTGTGTGTGTGTTTGTAGCATTGCTATAGAGTAAGATGCCTTTACGTAGAATAGAAGTGTCAAACAGACAGTTTGTATGCGTACTCGTATATATGTTGGTTACCCCTAGTTTCTGAATCATGTAAACATTAAAATGAATCTATTGGGCGATGAACTAGTTCCGTTATGACATCGCAACCCCAGTATTTATGCTGTAAAGTGACCTAAGAAATATTGTATCTCCGAGGTTCTCTCTAACCCGAAAGGGATTAAAGGACGTGAATGTATATGTGTATCGTTGACATATAGATAGTAATGCTAAAGTGACCGAAGAAATTATATGTTACTAAGGTTATTTTAACATACGAAGGGACAAAAAAACACAAGTAATTATGTATGTTATCTGTATCCATATGTTGCATATCAGTACAAAATACACCTTTTTACAAAATGTCTCTTAACAGAACTTTTTTCTTCAAGAAAATTAATTCAAACCAACTAATTCGCAAACATTTCCATGACGCAACAGTTGAATATCAAACTGTCTTATTAGAAAGTTATACATCACCGAAAAGAGGCGAAGTCATAACCATCCACCAGATTTTGGGTTGCGTAATCTGCGGAACTCATTTCGTATGCAGCGCTCTTTAATTAGAAAATGTTTTCTCCTAAACTGGAGATTTTATCTCTTTATAATTTGTTGTTTGTGAATTAAATGCTTTTTGGGAGGAGAATGTAACCAGATGGCTTTTTGCAGACTGTTGTAAGAGGTAATAAAGGGATTAGGGGCTCGTTTAGGAATTTTGGCGGAAAGCTTGTACTAATTCGTAATTTAATCCTTGTTATGGACATAAACATGGAAACATAGCTTATATTTTAACAACAATACAAAATGACCATAATTTTCGTCTTAATAACAGTCTATATGACAGAAACTATCTTTTTTGTAGTATATAATCCTAAAGTAATTTAATTTTTGTCGCAAAACTCATATGGAGAATGTAATTTAAGTCTTGGAAATATATGGTACTGTCTCCTATAGATATATTAATGACGTGCGTATGTTTGTGTATATAATATGTTTATGGACACATAAAAATATTTACCCAAAAACTAAATTAATTCTAATCTAATAATTCACAACCTGTAAATATATACCCACACTTATTAATTTCATACCTTCAAAATGACTGTAAATTGAACTAAACGAACCGTTCGAAAACCTGTTTTATTACACATACACAGGTTTACCCAATGACAAGTAATAGACGTTATATAATTTACCCGATCCAGCCATGTTACAGTCGCTTGCTATATAGGCTGTTTTTTTATTATTAAATAACCTAAACGTGTACCTGTCACGCTATACAGGAATCTACCAAATCAGGTTGTTTTGCAACGAATTGTTTATGATACTTTTAATTACTAATTGGTATACATACATGCTAGTCTACGTAAAAAGAATGCTAACTAGCTGCCGTTCTTCCCGGCATGTCGTAGGCGACTAAGGGACTAGGGTTCAATGAAATCTTTTGGACGATAGGCTAGCAAATATAATAATACTCGATCGATTACAAATAAAGTTTCTCTCTCTCTTTATTTCTCGTATTCATAATTTTTAATATTGCGTAAATATTTTAAAGAAGTAATTGGATACGTAAAATATTTTGTTTACTACGTAAAATACAATTGAATATAGTGAAAGTTGATTCTTTTGCTACAAGGGCTATTTTAATACATATGTATGTATAACATTTATTTAAACATAATAAAGGTTTATATACATACATGTCACGCCTGTTTTCTTTCATAAGGGTAGGTAGAAATCACGAAATCTATTATCAGGATAAAGCAATCTTTTCTTTACAGCATACATATGTACATCTCAACATAAAAACGATATGTTTAGTGTCTCCGTTAAATATTGTATTTGGTTTTTAGGATACAACTAAATTAATAATTTTGATAAAATATTTATTAAATGGATCAGAATTATAATAACATTACCTTTTTGTAGGGAGACAGCCATTATATATTATGTGTATGCGATTTAATAAATATCATATTTCAGTTTTCAGTAACTAAAAATGATTATCTTACTAACTAGCAAAGGTTAAGAATAGTCTCAATCAGTATTCAGGTTTAGAATAGTCTAGACTATTTTATTTTAAAATTTTAGTAAAGAAAATCACATTTGATCTGAGTTAGAAGTACTAGGCGTGCATGAGACTGTAGGAGATATTTTAAACCACTCCGTGTAGAGTATGTTTTTCAAGTAGATGCGGCGCGGTATCAATCGAAAAGTGTTATTAGGGACTGTATAAAATACATGTAGTAATTATTAAACGTAAAATAATTATAGTATAATACTATCGTGTTTTCAAAGCCATATAATATATACTTGTGTATATCAAAGCCAGGTAGACAGAGCGTACTCTATCGTTTTTTACTATGTACTATTTATATTCTATAATCTACTATCAGGTTACTTAGTAATAGCATTAATAATGAATATTAGTGTCAAGTTGCTAGCACATCACCCATTGTTTACCGCCTACGTCATGTCAGGAAGAAAGTTCGGCTAGCACATATTACCAACACGACATAGGACACCAAAAAATTACATTTGTAAAAATTATATACAGTTTAATTTTAGACCTAAGTCTAGTCTATTAAGAACCTAGTCTAGCAAGGTGCAGCTAGTCACTAGAGATAGAAAAAGTCACCTGACCAAGACCTATATAGGTGGTAGGCATACGCGGACAGATCTTGATACTTGTCTTGTACGCTGTCATTATATAAGCTTGTGAATTTTAGTGATTGAAATATTTAAGTACACCTTAATATAATTCAAGTGAAAATGTACGATAAATTACTAACTTCTTTGGAAGAGATAAAAAGGTATTGAATAGGTTACTTTGTTTGTAAAATAATACAAATATATACGAGTACATACAATTACGTTCTTTAATTCGTTTCGGGTAACATTCCCGATTAATTGTAAATCTACATTTTCATAACTGTCCCTTTATTGTTACATAAGTTTTTCGATCATACCTTCATCTTCAAAACAAATATTTAAACCACATTCCATTAAAAAAAATACTTAAAATAAAATTAATAAACCAACAAATAACGTGCATCATAATAATAATAAAGAAAAAAATATTAAAACAAGAAAACGATACAAAAGTTATGCACTATTTACGAATCCCGACATTAAGTAATAAAATAACATTTGTTAAATAAACAACAAATAATAAATACACAAATACCAAGACCTCTCACACACACTCACACTTACAGCAGTCTTTACAAACGCATAGTTAGCGATCATGCATGCCAGTTGATACGTGTAAACACGCGTTCATTTTACTAACACACTAACTGCTATTTACATAATTGGCTAACTGTGGATGATGATTATACGAATAAGTAGTATATAGGGGCTTAGGTTTGATGCCTGTGGAAGGTTTTTAAAAATTGATTAAAAAAATTAAATTGTAGGATGCATCCAATACTACTGTGAGGGAAAACATCATGAGGAAACCCGAACTGGTAATAGTGCTTGTAATTGGCTACATGGCTTACCACCTGTCACATTGAGTACTGACTATTTAGTCTACACGTGGGTTTGAGGTGTCCATAGATTTACTAACTTCGCAATTGCGGAGATGGAAACTTGTACCTCTGACTATTCCGCAAGGGTGAATGGTCGTGAACGCGTTTGTTTTTTATTTTAAAATTGTGAAGTAACTGTAATTTCATATAAACATTACGCCCGGTTTCGTACAAAAGGGTTAGCGAGAACACGCATTTTCATATCTGTATTTACCGTTTAGATTAAATACACAAAAGAGAAATATATGTATAATATAATGTTTAGTACCCAAATTTAGAAACAAAAAATTCATTTCAATTTAAATCGTAAAATTTTATATTATGTTCGTATAAGCTACTAAGCTACAACTATTTCCAAGCTTCTATATAATAATAATCTTTATTAAACAAAAACAAGCAAACATAAACTCAACCTTACTGCCATCACTAGGTTACCATGGCAACCTGTATCGATGGCAGCAAGCACCAATCTTGGTTACATATTATATTTATGCTATCCACCTCAAAAGGATCAATGTACTTTAGTGTCTACATATTTGTTATTGTTCAGTTAATTTCTATTGTAACTGTTCAAACTTCAGTACAATTAACAATGAGAATTGTCGAAAAGTGAAATTCGTTAACCTCCGCGGTAAAAGTTGCGCAACACTGTCAATCGACGCTCATTGGATATGCAACTGTCACTTTTGGGGGTCCCTACGCCAAATTGGGGAAAATATAATAATTAATTATTATCACTAAATAGTATAAAACCAAGTCGCTTTCTCTGTCCCTATGTCCTTTTGTATGCTTAAATCTTTGAAACTACGCAACGGATTTTGATGCGGTTTTTTTAATAGATAGAGTGATTCAAGAGGAAGGTTTATATGTATAATAACATCCATAAAATAGCCAGAAGTGCGAAGCCGGAGCGGGTCGCTAGTTATAAATAATACATTATTATATTTGACGTATAACGCTCTATAGAGTTACGCGGTTTTTTTTTAATTAAGAATAAAATCTGTTTGTCATAAAGATATGATAGTCAGATAAAATATATATTGAAAAAACGGTACGCTAGAAGTATCTGTAACCGCCGAGTGTGTATCAGGTGCAGGATATCAATGATTCTAAAATGGTGTATCAATGTTCTATGCTTACGCTTCCGTAAAAAAGGTGGTGATGTGTATGTAATTTCAATCTCTATGTAACTATTGTAACTAAAATTTCTGAGTAGATGACAAATGTTAGAGTATTCGATAATTTTATTAAAATTTAACATGATTGACGTTTTTTGCAGTCAAACAGTGATATTGTCCGAGTTTTATTCTTCGGTACTACAAATATTACAATTTTATTTTTCGTTTTGACTGTATACCCTTGAACAAAAGAATCTAATTGAATGTATCTTCTGAACCAACAATAGTCATTTTAATTTAGTCTTCAAAAAGTTCAAAAACGAGTTAATACAAAATTTACACTGAAAATAACATTGTACGAGTAGTACTGTATTATTATTATAAACAATAAAACTTGTTGGCGTAGTAAATAATAGTATTTTAGTGGTCAAAGACCTTTTCAATCTCAAAGGTTATTTACTAATATACACCGTAAAAAAATTCTCATTACTATAGTGTAATAACTCGTACATATACCTACTATCTTTAAATCCTTATTATTGTTAAGCAGTAAATGTAATATAACACTCAGATAGACGCTATATTAAAAAGGGTGACGTTAGGAGTACCTATATCTAACCGTCGAGTGTGTATGAGAAAATGTATGAGTGTCAATGAAGCGAAAGTGGTCTGTAAGGATCAGGGCAAATGGGGATCCGTGATCTCTGCTTATCCCTCTACAGGGAATCAGGCGTGATGTGTATGTACGTATGTAACTAAATGTCAATTCATACAATTTAATTTTGCAAACCCATTAACATAGTATTACTTTCATTTACTTTATTATTACCTAAAATAACATTACTTAGCTACAAATCTAAAAACCCAAGTACAGAACCCAAACATTTTAAACACAATTCCACTTATCATGTTTTTATAATTTTCGCAATATCCCCCGTTTGTGTTTTGTCTTTTCAATGCAGTCGCCAAGGTCACCAAAGAGGTTTAGTGAAATCGCGTTTTCAATTTTCCTATGGCATTGAATTGATTAAATATCAATTACTGTTTGACATGACATAGGCGAATAAAGGACTAGGGGTAAATGGATTTGATTTGGCGATGGAATAGTAATCTGTCCATATTAAAATAAAATTATGCTTTATAAACCCAGAGACGAAAATAGAATGATACTAGATGTAATTTTTCATATAATTCAGTAACGAAGGGAAGTCCCTTGCATCGTCAATTGGTGTTAATGATGTGATAGTGACATCATTACATACTACGTGTATGTACACATCACGCCTGATTCCCTGTAGAGAGATAGGCAGAGATCACGAATCTATTTGTATACATTCCTACTTTCCTGTTTGAATGCCAATAGTATTACATATATTAATGAAGCGAAAGTGGTCTGTCAGGATCGGGACAAAGGGAGTCCGTGATCTCTGCCTACCCCTCTACAGGGAATCAGGCGTGATGTGTATGTATGTATGTATTCCTTATTATCGACCTATGCCAATCTTAATCGATGTACCATAAGGAATAAGTAGTGGACCGATGACCTGAAAGTCGCTGGTAGTGGTTGGTTGAGGGCCACGAGTGATCGTGTTTACGTACCCTTGGGGAGGCCTACGTCCAGCAGTGGACTGACATAGGCTGATTGATTTATTAAAGGGTTCCGTACTTACCCTGTCAGCACCAAAGGCAGGTATTTACCCCAATACAAAGCCCACTCTTCCTTGTACGACGCATTAGATAAAAACGTCTGTCCTTGCAATGTTATTCACATCGTGACATACATTTTGCTGGCGAGACCATCTAGTTACAAACCAAAGGAATATCAAACTTAACTTCTAAACATAAGGTTGAATTTAGCTTGTAGGAGCAGAGGTGTAGAGTTTTTAATAGATTTATATGTAATGTGTTTTGGACTATTTAGATAAAATTAAATTCGGAGGTTGTTGATCTTTGGTTCAATGTACGTAATGAGATATGGGTGAAATGGGGCCGGTAATGTTTTGACTATTTGGTTTGTGATAGTCATAGTCTGGCACGTGAGAATGGAAATTGGCTTTCTTTTGTTTCGTTGGAATTTCGAGGACAGTTTCTTAATGATTTAGGTCATATAGAATCTATTAGGTAATGGATGGTAACCTGACACCTGTAATATTTCTGGATTAAGACCAGATCTTGGTCAGTTTGCATTTTTTTACTTTAAGTCGTTATAATTCATCATCATCAGCCTGTCTTAATCCACTATTGGACATAGGCCTCCCCCAAATGACGCCACTTCTCCCTGTCAGTGGCCGTTCGCATCCATTCGATGCCGGCCAACCTGCGCAGGTCGTCTTCCTACCTTGCCGGGGGGCCTTATAATAAAATTGAATGTATGCCCGATAGATATATTAGCAAACTGATGATAACTTGAATAATTAGAAAAAAACATATACGTAATATTTTATGTAACAATGTATCGACATATCCATTCTTCTCAAGACGGGTGTACGTAGTGTGAAGAACAGAAGAGCATGTATGAGAAGGTTAATGGATGTGAGTGAATCAAAGAGAGATCTGTCACCAGTTCCAGGTAGCCTAATAGTCTCTGCCTATACCGTTGGGGACGTAGAGGCGTGAATATATATATACGTGACTGTTACAGTTACAGTAGTAGTAGTACAGATAGACAGTTAGGTCTTCTCTAAACTAAATCCTAGACTTCTTTTAGCGTCTTTATACCCTAGACAGTGGCTAGTTCAACCTGCGTAAGAAAAAAGCTCATGTTTGAACAAAGAACACTTTCTCTCCGCCATACAGCGAGTGTTGCAATAAGGAAAATATGAGCCTTAGAGTAGCGTTGGTAGAGAAATACCTCGTTTAATACATACATAACGTCGTTGCGTTTGGAAAAACCGATTATAATAATTATTTTTTGAATTCTTTATTAAGCCAATCACCACTAAGGTTATGTCGGCTGAAGTACAAACACTGATTCCACGGCGTTTGAACTTCTTGTTATTCTATCGCCATGGTAACACCAACGCCGCCAGCCGCTACAACCCAAGAGAAACGAAATCTAAGCTCCAATTCTTTTCTTCCTTGTTCTTCAGTTCGTTCGAGGTGAGTATCCAAATCTTATCCCAAAGCGAACATATTTAGCCAGTTTGGCATCAAAATTGACTAAATATTCAGCCGAAAATAATTATTCGTATTTTCAACTTTCACTGAGCTGCTGACTTTTTTGACGCACCATAGACAACTACCGATTAACATTATTTTAAGAAAAATGATATTTTTCACTATGAAATCTTCCTTCCTACGCCCGTCATGCCTGTGAAACCCGCTGTGATATCTCAAAAGAATACAAAAATGGCTTTTTCTGCTACGTATTGTTAAAACGAAAATCCGTGTCCTAAATTCATTCCAAATTTTTTTTGTCTTGTATCAAAAATTTCAATTTTGTCTTTATCCGTTCTTCCAGGCGCAATGACGATATACATATTAAATTAATACATACATACATATATGTATCTATCTACGTCCCTAAGAGTGTATCGATCATGCAAATCTCTCTTGCTTCACTCACACCCATTAACCTTCTCATACATGCTCTTCAGTTCTTCGTTTTAAATTAATAAAACACAAAGACAAACGCGTTCACGACAATTAACCCTTGCCTTAGTCAGTGGTTCAGGTGTCCATCTCCGCAATTGTGAAGGTAGTAATTCTATGGCCACCTCGAACCCACGTATTGGCCAGATACTCAATGTGACAGGTTGTAAGCCATATCGCTATTAACAAGCACTAACTATTACCTGTTTGGGAATAGGAAGGTTTCCTCACGATGTTAACTAGCTGCCGTTCTTTCCGGCATGTCGTTAGCAACTATAGGACTAGGAGTGAATAGAATCTATTGGGCGATAGGCTAGCAACCTGTCACCAATGTTCCATATGAAATCGCAACCCAAATATTCATACTAAAAAGTGACCTAGGAGATATTAATTCTATAACAGAAGTACTAACAAACTTTTGCTGCGTTCAGTACTCCATACACTATCAGTTAGGTAATAGCTTAGGGCTTACGTAATGCCCTAGTACTTAACTGGCTGCATACTGATATGATCACGACTTTGCGCACAAAAGGTTTCCAGACATACTGTGCTAACCTGGGGTTTAAATGGATGAATAGCTGTATATCTTTATATGGTTACTAGCGACCCGCTCCGGCTTCACACGGGAATAAAATATATAGCCTACTCCACTATTTAATGGATGTTATTATACATATAAACCTTCCTCTTGAATCACTTCATCTATTAAAAAAAACCGCATCAAAATCCGTTGCGTAGTTTCAAAGATTTAAGCATACAAAGGGACATAGGGACAGAGAAAGCGACTTTGTTTTATACTATGTAGTGATAACATACGTCGAAAGAATGTAATTCACATATTCGACGTAGCTCAGTTGTTTGTGGCTTGATTCTGTATTAGTGGATTCAAGTTCAAATCCTGATGAGCATGTACCAATGGAAACTAAGTTTAATGCATTTATATGTACATTTTTGTAATTAAAATACATTGAGGGAAAACATCGTGAGGAAACCTACCTGTTCCTCGTACAGTAAAAAGTTAGTGCTTGTAAATGGCGACTTGGCTTGCCACCTGTCACATTCAGTACTGACTATCTGGTCAACACGTGGGTTCGAGGTGTCCATAGAATTAGTCCGCAATTGCAGAGATGGACACCTGAACCTCTGACTACCCCGCAAGGGTTAATGGTCGTGAATGCTTTTGTTTTGTTTTTTGGTTATTACATACATATATAATGTATTACAAGTCCGTGTCTCTGTAGAGGGGTAGGTAGAGATCACGGATTCATAGCTGTGTCGATCGTAGCTAACTATTTTTGTTTCATTGATATAAGAAGATGTATGAGTGACAATAAAGCGAAAGTGATCAGTCAGGATCGAAAGAAATGTGGATCCGTGTTCTCTGCCTACCCCTCTACAAGGAATCAGGCGTGATGTGTACTCTTCATACACAAACGGTGGGTATAGGTTCTTCTGGTTAAGTCTTTTTTAAATTATATGCTTGTTTTTAAGAAGTAATAATATAATATTAAATGCCTTTTGATAAAAATAAACTATAAACATACATACATACACATCACGCCTGATTTCCTGTAGAGGGGTAGGCATAGAACACGGATCCCCATTTGTTCCGATCCTGACAGACCACTTTCGCTTCATTGATTGACACTTATACATCTCATACACACTCGGCGGTTATAGGTACTCCTAACGTAACCTTTTTTCAATATAGCGTCTATCTGACTGTCATATGTCTTATAAGGCCGGCGCCTACGTAACCGTATTTATATCTTTATTAATTTATCGTGATACGACCGTCTGACATAGCAAATAAAACCAAAAAACAGCTGATTACTTCCAAACAATCCCAAACTAACAAAGCATATAAACATAATCACCAAAACAATGTCTTCATAATTATTATGTAATTAAAAACACTGTATGTTTAATAAAAAAAACTCGGCATAACATGCAAACACCCATGCCTAGATGCGTAGTAAACAAAAAACCTAGTACTTTAACTTAATGACTAACGTGTTTTAGGTAAGTTGAGTTACCTAAGTTGTACTTAGGTCGTTTAGGTAGGTATAGAACCTTAACCTACTTGGATGCACGCGAACCGTTAAGGCAGAATATTTTAAGCTGACAACATTGATCTGAGAGGCTTAATGAATAAGTATCCTTGCCTTTATGTAAGTAAATAAATAAAAAATGTGCAGGAGAATTTTCAAACTTAACAAATAATGTCACGACTTATCCTTACGGGGTAGTCAGAGGTTTGTGTGCCCATCTCCGCAATAATAGAGGTCTAAATTATTGTCTATATCAAATTTCGTCTATAAGACCCTTGAGTGGTAGTCAGAGGTTCAGTGTCTCCGCAATTGCGAAAGTAGCAATTCTATGGTCACCTCAAACGCACGTGTTGACCAGATAGTCAGCACTCAATGTGACAGGTGGTAAGCCATGCCGCCATTTACAAGTACTAACTATTACCTGTTCGGGGAACAGATTGGTTTCCTCACGATGTTTTCTCTCACCGTAGTAGTATATGTATGAACTATATAGTAATTGATACGTTGTACATTATAATCATGTTCCATGCTAGTTTGGGACGTAAACAGAATGCTAACTAGCTGCCGTTCTTCCCGGCATGTCGTAGGACGCAACTAAGAAATAATGGAGTCTATTGGGTGATGGACTACCAAACTGTCACCAATGTTCCATATGACATAATAACACTATAATTTATAAGAAAAGTGACCTAAGATATATTATTAAATCTCCAAGGTTCTATCCACCCCGAAAGGGATTAAAGGACGTGAATGTATATGTATGTATAGTCTCATACCAGTATTGTTTGAATTTGGCAGTTTCTCGAAATATATGACTCATGTATGTAAAAAGAAAGTTGAAAACATACATACTAACTCCGTTATAACTGTTTATGCAAGTTTATAACCGACTACAAAAGAGAGGTTATGTGTATGATATGTATATTTACATTACATACACACACATCACGCCTCATTCCCTGTATAGACAGGACAGAAATCACGGATCCCCATCTGTACTGCCACACCACTTTTGCTCCATTGACACTCATACACACTCGACGGTTATAGGTACTTCTAACGTCACCCTTTTTCAATATAGCGTCTATCTGACTATCACATGTCTTATGGGGCTGGTCCCTACGTAACAATAAATATTAATACAACATATTAACTTCCTACTTCAAAGTGAATACTGTCTACCCATTAAAATATTACATACGTGGTTATAAACTAATGTACAATTGCGGAGATGGACACTTGAAGCTCTGACTACCCCGCAAGGGTTAATGGTCGTGAAAACGTTTGTCTTTGCATGAACTAATAGAGAGTAACTCCATACTCGTGGCCCAACGGAAACTAACATAATATGATACTTCTATTCGTCTGGATTGTCAGTCCATTGCATCACTAATATACATAAAATACATACACAATACGCCTGTACCATAGCTACTGTACCGTAGCCCGATCGGTCAATCGCGAGGTCCCGGATTGGATTCCCGGTGGAGGATATAGTATATATTTCTGGAATATAAGTTGACTAGTACCCTTAACACAAGTCTTAAACGAACTTAGCAAGGGGCTAGTTCAATGGATGTAATAGTGTCCTAAATATTATAATTCGACTAAATATTAGAATTCCTAAATATCATAGTAGTTTGGAGCTTGTATCAGTGGGTACAGGATTTAAATCCCGCTAGCATGTACCAAATTAAGTTTAATGCATTTCTATGTACATTTTCGTATTAAAAATATATTATTTACGAAATGCGTCGAATATTACTGTGAGGGAAAACATCGTGAGGAAACCTACCTTTTTCCCTCGCAGGTAATAGTCAGTGCTTGTAAATGGCGACATGGCTTACCACCTGTCACATTGAGCACTGATTAGGCCAACACGTGGGTTCGAGGTGTCCATAGAATTACTACCTTCGCAATTGCGGAGATGGACACCTGAACCGAATACTTTTGAGGTCGTGAACGCCTTTTCTTTATTATTATACTAGCGACCCGCTCCAGGTTCGCATGGGTATAATATATATAGCCTACTCCACTATTTAATGGATGTTATTATACATATAAACCTTCCTCTTGAATCACTCTATCTATTAAAAAAACCGCATCAAAATCTGTTGCGTAGTTTCAAAGAATTAAGCATACAAAGGGACATAGGGACAGAGAAAGCTACTTTGTTTTATACTATGTAGTGAAGTATTATATTCCTTATCCATCTATACCCTTAGTCCCGTAGTCACCTCAACAGAACCCGTGAATAATATTGCGAAAAACCGGCGCGTATTATCAATATTACGTTGCTGAGTACGTAACATGACCGGTTAGTAGAAGACACCCGTAAGTAGGTCACACGGATAATGTGTGTGTGTGTATGATAGGGTGGGGTCACACTTCGCGTGGAAATGTGTGGAAAAGTGTGAAAGAATATTATGTTAGTCATACTAATATAACATTCATATAATATTCTACAATAACACTAATATAATGTTATAAATATGAAATATTAACATACAGTACTGCTTAGTCTTCTACTTATATGGGACGTAAAAAGAATGCTAACTAGCTGCCGTTCTTTCCGGCATGGTCACGTATTAGCATGAATATTGGAGTTGCGACTTCATATGGAACATTGCAGACAGGTTTCTAGCTCATCGCCCAATAGATTATATTTACTCCGAGTCCCTTAGTCGCCTCCTAATTAGCCGAGAATTATCTACTATTATCTATAACTAGTTATCATTCTTTTTACGTCCCAGACTAGCACGGGACTGCTTTCATAACCAATATTACAATTTACATACTACATACTTAACCTCGCGCCGATGTACCTACTGGTGTAGACAAAGATAACGAATCCCTATTTCTTTCGATCCTGACTGATTTCGCTTCTTTAAACGAATACTAACTAGCTGCCGTTCTTCCCGGCATGTCGTCAGCGACTAAGGGACTAGGGGTTAATGGAATCTATGAGGCGATAAGCTAGCAAACTGTCACAAATATTTCATATGACATCAAAACTCCAATATTCATGCTAAAAAGTGACCTTGGAGATATTATAATTTTCAAGGTTCTGTCCACCCCGAAAGGGATTAAAGGTCGTATATATAAATATATGTCATACACATTCGGCGGTTATAGGTCTTATATAGAAGAGTCTAGGATACTTAAGCAACCGCTTAGTCACGTGTACGTGCCGGGATATGAATCTAAGACCTTCTTTATCTGAGGGTCATAGTATTAGCACATACAACCTTACATTTACATACATATACATCACGCCTGATTCCCTGTAGGGGTAGGCAGAGATATCGGATCCTCTGACTCGATCCTGACGAACCACTTTCGCTTCATTGACCATCATACATCTTCTCATATACACTCGGCGGTTATAGGTACACCTAACGTCACCCTTTTTTAATACATATACTATATATCTATGAAAGAAAGAAAGAATAACATTTATTCACTGCTTATATTCATTTTGACACAACAACAATACATATAAGGAGTAGGCATTTGATGCATTGTAAAGGTGCTGTCTCAGTATTTGATGCAGCTAAGCTGCATCACTGATCCTCCGACAGCACCCTTATAATTATAAGTATTCTTATTAATAAATCTTACCTTTAATACGGAATTCTACATGATCCATTGTTAGGGAGTGTTGATGATGATTGGTATCTGCAACAAGAAAATATTATCACATCACATACTTATCTACATGTCGGAAAGAACGGCAGCTAGTTAGCATTCTTTTTACGTCCCAGACTAGCATCGGACATAACCATGAATGTTCTCAATGACATTTAGAAAAAGAATTTTTAATATGCGGGCAGGTAATACCCCACATAATGTATAGTTATTAATAATTAAGATATCGTACTAGTCTGGGACGTAAAAAGAATGCTAACTAGCTGCCGTTCTTCCCGGCATGTCGTAAAAGGTAAGGGACTAGGGGTGAATGGAATCTATTAGGCGATGAGCTAGTAAACTGTCAGTAATGGTCCATAATAAGGTCATCACAATTGCGACAGTAAAGTTACTAAATATATATTACATTTTCGATGTTCTGTTCACGCCTAAAGTGATTAAAGGACTTGATTATATGTATGTTAATTAGTTTTATATTATTCATACATACATATATTCACGCCTTTACGTCTCTAACGGGATAGGCAGAGACTATCGATTGCCATCTGGTGACAAATCTCATGCTTAACTCACATCCATTAACCTTCTCATACATGCTCTTCTGTTCTTCACTACTTACATCCGCCTTTAGAATATATATATTTAATATTCATATATTTATATTGTATCTATTATTCATATGTCATACTTAAATTGAAAGTAGTTTAAATCTTAATAATTCCGTAGCAAAGGTTCCAAAATAATACATTCGTAGCTCGTATTTTGTAATCGTAGTATATAATTTTATACCTGTAGTCTTAAATATTCGTAGTTTGTATTTTAAATTTTACGAGTATATTATTCGTAGTATTATATTTCATATCTGTAGCAGATATTTATAACAATATAAATGACATATTAACCCTAGTGGTATATGGAATCTATTGGGTGATAGACTAGCAACCTGTCACCAATGTTCCATTAAAACATCACAACCCCAATATTCACGCTAAAAAGTGACCTGGGAGATATAATATCTTTGAGGTTCTGTCCACCCCGAAAGGGATTAAAGGACGTGAATGTATATGTATGTATAAACAACATACATATATTTATATATGATAATATCCGAAGTTCTGTCTAGCTATTACAAGTACATGTAAAGTTATATGTATGTAAAATGTAGTAAGTTTAAACCAAACATTGAAGATAAGTATAATGATAAATTATAGTAGATTACATGTCATACATCATTTATAATCTTGCAGCAACGTTATGAAATACATACATACACAACACGCTCGATTCCCTGCAGAGGGGCAGGTAGAGATCACGGATCCTCATTTGTCCCGATCCTGACATACCACTTTCGCTCCATTGACATTCATACATCCTCTCATACACTCTCGGTGGTTTTAGGTACTTCTAACGTCACCCTTTTTCAACATGACGTCTACCTGACAGTCATATGTCTTATTGTAATAGTAAGTGATTGTAAATGGCGACATGGCTGACCACCTGTCAAATTGCGTTCTGACTATCGGGTCAACGCGTTTGTTCGAGTTTCGTAACCCTCCTTTCATCTATCCGCTCCATGTACCCAAACCAAAATTACAGTTCTCTTACATATCTAGAAAGACAGATAATTACACCAAACGAATCCCAAACTGTCAAATTCATAGGAATAACCCACTATTTAGCTATTAAGAGGTGATTAAGGAAACACGGTTAAAGCATACTTGTATTGACTATCATATTACTAATATAGATATCTAAATCTAAAATATTTGTCTATTTGAAATCTTGAAGAATGGTATATAGTTCGCATTATATTTATTCCTAGACTAACAAATACCTTATACAATAGTTTGTTAGTGTAGGTTAGTGTTTATCTATAAATGAAACATAAACATGTCTAGAATTCTAGTGCTTATTTTCCTCGTGGCCTACGTCATTCAATCGTCTTATGACCTAGGTCTGAAATTGTGAGCTAAGATTGTAGTAGTATTACGGAATGAGTGAAATTATGTTTTAGATATATATGTATATACGTATGTCAATTTTAAAGTGGTAAACAGAAGTAATGGTACAAAATATTGTTTGTACTTACTTTACAAACATATTATATCTTATAGTTCCTTATTAAAACCATTCCTTATTATCATCGTTTCGTATTATAATCATATTAAAACTATGCGGAGAAAGATGCTTATTTCTCTGAATAGGCAATAGTCAATAACCGTATATAGGACAACTATTACTACTCCATTAACAAATATGGTTATAATATGTGTATGTATCTTATATAATATCATTAATTACATTTAATCGATGTCTTTTTGTTTAGTGTAAAACTTGTATGTACTACAATATTTTATAAGAATTCGGTTTAAGAGTACAAAATATAAATCTAATTTTAACGTACATATGTATTTGTTAAAATAGATATGTAATTCATAATTTCGATTAATAGATATTTGATAATCGATTGTAAATACGCAATTATATATAATATTAAACATGGCGCCCTCAAAACTAAAACCGCGCCTAAATATGTCACTAAACGTCAGTTTACCAAAAGCAACGCAACACTTTTTTTCGACAGCAACGGCTTTTTCTTTTCAGCCGACTCGAAAAGAAAAGTGCTCATTACGAAAAAATGACGCCTCACACATTCCATGTATGTGTGTTTTCAAAAGATATCATACACACACATAGACATACCCGTGTGGAACACACAAGCAAGGCTAGTGATGTAATACTAGTGGCAGACATTTATGTTGTGACGCAAAAGATTTCAGTTGGCTGTGTACGTTCGTTCCCTTGTTTTGTGACGTGAAAAAGTTAGGTTTCATACGTAGTATTATTTATGATGTTACGAATCACTACATAGTATAAAACAAAGTCGCTTTCTCTGTCCCTATGGCCCTTTGTATAACATCCATTAAATAATGGAGTAGGCTATATATTTTATACCCGTGCGAAGCCGGAGCGGGTCGCGGGAGTATAGAATATAGTAAACGGCAAACGTAGTAGACGCCCCCTGCTAGATAGACCGATGACCTGAAAAAGGTCGCTGGTAGTTGGCTGAGGGCCACGAGTGATCGTGTTTAAGCGTACCCTTGGGGAGGCCTACGTCCAGCAGTGGACTGACATAGGCTGATTGATTGATTGAATATAGTATAAGTGCTAATAATGATCTGAATAAAATGAACTAGCTGTCTTTAACTATGGTAATATAATCTATTAGGTAATCGATGTACTAGAAACTTGTCATCTTAATAATACGTATTCCACTTACAATGAGATTGTTATCCGAAAATGTGACGCAGGGGTATGTCTCCAAGGTTCTGTCTATCTCAAATGAGTTTGGAAGTGATAATTATGCACACATATACATATATTCACGTTCTTTATCCTTTTCAGATGGATAGAACATCGGTGATATAAGTTTGTTATTACGTATATATGTATGTACATTATATGTGTTATGTTATTTATAATAACATACATATGAACTTGATTATTTCTTATAATAACTGTACCCATAATAAAACATATGAATAATTTTAGAAAATAAGACAAACGCGTGTACGACCATTAACCCTTGCGGGGTAGTCAGAGGTTCAGCTGACCATTTCCGCAATTGCGAAGATAGTAATTCTTTGGCCCACTTAAATCCACGTGATGACCAAGTCAGTAGTCAGTGTGACAGGTGGTATACCATGTCGCCATTTACATGCACTGACTATTACCTATTCAGGGGGTTTCCTCACGATGTTTTTCCTCAACGTAGTATTCGGTGCATTTCGTAAATGTATTTTTATTAAGAAAATGTTTATAGAAATTCATTAAACTTCATTTCGATTGGTACATGCTCAAGCGGGATTTGAACCCTGTACCCACTGATACAGAGTCAAGCCCCAAACAACTGAGCTACGTAAATTTTCCATTCAAAACAGCATTAGATACAATTTACACAGATGGGAATCGAACCAGTAACCTTCTTCGTTCAGTCAACGACCTTACTGCGTTTTCCTTCAAAGCCTACCTAACTACTGCTACTAAACACATATATTCACGCCTCTAAGTCCCCAACGGGATAGGCTGAGACTATTAGGTCACCTAGAACGGGTGACAAATCTCTTGCTCCACTCACACCCATTAACCTTCTCATACATGCTCTTCTGTTCTTCACTACTAACACCCGCCTTGAGAAGACTAATATAATATAATCAGATGATTATAAATCAAATCTTAAGAATTAATGTACTATCACTACATAGTATAAAAAAAAGTCGCTTTCTTTGTCCCTATGTCCCTTTGTATGCTTAAATCTTTGAAACTACGCAACGGATTTCGATGCGGTTTTTTTAATAGATAGAGTGATTCAAGAGAAAGGTTTATATTTGTATAATACATCATTTATATGCGGATAGAGTGATTCAAGAGGAAGGTTTATATGTATAATAACATCCATTGTATAGTGGAGTAGGCTATATATTTTATACCCGTGCGAAGCCGGAGCGGGTCGCTAGTCTAAATATATGTTCATATATACATTCACGACCTTTAATCCCTATCAAGATAGACAGTACCTCGAAGACACGATAATATCTCCTAAGCCACTTTTTAGCCTGAATATTGGGGTTGTGATGTCATATGGAACATTGATGACTGGATACTAACCCATCGCCCAATAGATTTCATTTACCCCTAGTCCCTTAGTCGCTTACGACATGCCTGGAAGAACGGCAGCTAGTTAGCATTCTTTTTACGTCCCAGACTAGCACGGGACCTAAACAAATCATAGACAACTAGTGACCCGCTCCGGCTTCGCACGGGTATAAAATATATAGCCTACTCCACTATACAATGGATGTTATTATACATATAAACCTTCCTCTTGAATCACTCTATCCGCATCAAAATCCGTTGCGTAGTTTCAATGATTTAAGCATACAAAGGGACATAGGGACAGAGAAAGCGACTTTGTTTTATAGTATGTAGTAAAGATAAATATACATACATATACATTCACGTCCTTTAATCCCTTTGAGATACACAGAACCTCGGAAATAATATCTTCTAGGTCACTTTTTAGCATGAATATTGAAGTTGTGATGTCATATATAACATTTGTGACAGGTTGCTAGCCCATCGCCCATTAGATTCCATTCACCTCTAGTCCCTTAGTCCCTTACGATATGCCGGGAAGAACGGCAGCTAGTTAGCATTCTTTTTACGTCCCAGACTAGAAATAGTATTTAGGCTTTTGTCACAATTATTTTAGCACAAACGCATTCACGACCATTAACCCTTGCGGGGTAGTCAGAGGTTCAGGTTTCCATCTCCGCAATTGCGAAGGTAGTAATTCTATGGACACCTCGAACCCACGTGTTAACCAGATAGTCAGTACTCAATGTGACAGGTGGTCAGCCATGTCGCCATTTACAAGCACTAACAATTACCTGTTCTCTAATAAGACTTTATTTATTTTGCAGGTAAGTTGAGATAAGAAGCTCATAGAAACATAGAGATGATTTCCAGTAAGTATTTTGGGTACATACATATGTATGTGTATGTTTACGACTGTAATATATTGGGAGTGAACAGTACTACGTAATTTATATGTTGTTAGAGACATAATTAATATACATATAACATTGATTGACAAGAGGAATATATGAGGGTGAAGTGGAAGGGTGGTTACGTAGGGGCTGGCTCAATAAGACACATGACTGTCATATAGACGCCATATGGACAAAAGGTGATGTTAGAAGTACATATAACAGCTGAATGTGTATGAGGAGGTGTATGAATGTCAATTAAGCGAAAATGGTCTGTCAGTGGGACAAACGGGGATCCGTGATTTCTGCCTACCCTTCTACAGAAAAACATAAGTTATATGTATCTTTGTATGTATGTATTAATATAACAAAAAGTAAATTACACAATAAAAAGTATTTACATCTATTTATACCTATAAATCAAACAAAATAATAAAAAAAACTTTGTTTATTTATTCATATACTATGTACATATATTTATCTATCCATATACCAAGACACCCAGTGTACCCCAAACCTAACATAGGTGCACGCTTCACTCACACAAGCAACTTGTAACTGTACAAGCAAGGCTGCACACATGTAAAACAAGGACAGGTCAACGCTCTCGTTGCCTTGTAGGAGCGAGACGGCTGTATACAGAATCACTGTTGCTAGAAGAGTAATGCTATAAATTGCACGTTCAACTTCGGTGTAGCTTTTCCAATGCGTGCGAAAGAGAGGTTGTTATGTAAAGAAAAGGGATGGTTGTATGTTTGTTAAGGTGGTTTTTCCTAGCAATGATGCAATATTGTAGATTAAAATTTGTCTATTTTAATTTGGTAGTAATGTGTATATTTCGTTTTGTGTTAGTTAAATTTGTAAATAAATACATACATACATATACATTCACGTCCTTAAATCCCTTTAGAATGGACAGAATCTAGGATACATTCTCTTTTGTCACATTAATATCGGATTTGTTTTTCATATGAAATATTACACTATCATTAATATCTAATCCTTTATTACATGACGGGAAGTAAGGTAGTTAATTAGCTTTCTAATTACGTCCCAAACTGGACTTGTACTAAAAAAGTTGGTTCAATATATTCTAAAGTATTAATTGTATATACATTTTAACATTTAAAGGTGAGGTGAGAATAAAGAAGTGATATTACGAAAACGTACACTAGGATAGTAATTGATAAGTGCATGCAATTCTATTGCATCTGATGACGTAAGCATTTCGTAATACACGATAACAAAGTGTAATGGATTCGCTTTTATTAAATACTGCCATCTAGGTTTCAGTAGCGACACTTTTGTCGTGGGAAAATTGAGGAAATCTTTTCTTAATACTTATTCACAAATATACAGTTCTTATTAATGTATTTCATGTCATTTATGTGTAATATAATGTAGTATGTACTTATATTATGATTACTTATATAATTAAAATTATGTTTAGGATAGTTTAATACGAATTTTCTTAACTTAATGAAAATTCTTATTCAGTGGACATTCAAATTTACTCTAATTTGAGTGTCTATAATATACCTTTTGGGTTTACTTAAACAGTAAAGTATCTGAATAGATATCCTAATGTCATAGTTTAAATTAAACGTACACATATACATATATTTTACTTCGCAATTGCGGAGAAGGACAAATGAACCTTTGACTTATTAAATTATAGGTTTTTGTAATAATTATGTTATAATAAGTTATCTAATTTAAAAGATATTACTTAATCTTTACTTTTCATTTCAAAACGCCACTTTTTCTATAATTTCCTTTATTTAGTACCCAACCTAAACTCTCTCAAAAATACAAACGTCAAAAAATCTCCCGCCATTAGCAAAGGCGGTCTCACACCACATTTTCCTGTCACTAAACAGTAAACGCGTACAGTTATTACTCGTCGTTTCTATAGCCATCTCAGTTATATAATAACGGTATGAGACTAGTGATTGTGACTTGCAACTGCTATGAATTTTTTCTATCGTGACACTATTGCTTTCGTTAAAACATGTCATGTTGACAGTTGTGTATTTAGAGATCCCGCCACATACGGTGGCAGTAGCCAAACTTGGAACTAAATTTGACGTTACCGCCATTGCGTGTTATTTTGTATGAAAGGTAAATTTAGTATTACCAGCGTTGTGTTTTTTGCCCACTCTTTGTAATTTTTATGTTTGTTAAGGGTGATTATAATAAATTGATTTCCGGAGTTTCTTGTTAGTTCTTCTCCAAGCTAGGGTCTCCGCTGATCTAACCTCGGTAAAAAATATGTAAAGACAATGCTCAGTGCCATGTTTGAAATAATAGTTTTAAGAGATTCGCGATTTATACTCATGATATAAGATATAAGGGTGTGTATAAGATTGATTGCAGCTGTGGGAAATCCTACGTCGAACACACTAAACGGTCTATTGCGGACAGAGTGAAGGAACACATAATATATGTAATATATAATAAGAAGGATAAGTCCCGTTAATTATTAATCATGTTTGAAATAGTTTAATAAACATATTTTGACTTTGATATATTAATTTGTTTTATTTGAGTTTATAGCTCTGCAACCAAAGACCGTTACAAATGAAACCTATAATGTATCGAGCCGTATGGCACAGTGAGTGCTAGTTTTGGCGTGTTTACTGGCAACACTGGATTACGCGACTGTGGCGACGCCTCCAACTGCCACCGTATGTGGCGGGTACTCTATTTATGTATTCTGTAGAAGGATGTAAATTAGGTCATGGATATATGGTTTTCTTCCTAGTATGCATGCTGTAGGTAGAGACAAAAGGACAGAGAAATGTCGAATATCTGTTTAATTCGAAAGAAAAAGAATTGTATATGAATCCCATAAGAACTTTCCTCTTTTATACCTAATATTGAGATTATAATTTATAAAAACGTAAGAAAAGAACTTAAATTATACTTCTTATTAAATTAGTATAAAGAAATTCTACTCATATATTCACACTCGAAGTCAAGTCCGAGAGTCTAAGCTTTTCAGCCACCAAACCTTTTTCCCAAACATACCTCACGTTATAAAGCTCCTACACATGTACACCTGTAACATCATATGCCACGGGGCCTATAAATAAAGGCCTACGCACACACCGTCAGAGTGCAACACTGGCATAAAATGAATGCACACTGTTGCAGTGTTCCGTTAGTGTGCCAGTGTACCCCGTTCATTTCCTAGTTGCTTCTCTCAACGCCTGAGACGGACGTTTCCTTGGGCTCGTGTGGTTTAAAAAAAAAAACTTGGCGCCTTAATTTTTTTTTGTGATTAACGAAAATTGTGTTTTTTTTTAAATTATATATAAATTTAGTGTTTTAAAGATGGAAAGATATAAAATGTGGCTCGGAATAACAGTTTTTCGCACGCTTTTCGGAACTAAGTGAATGATGTGACGAAAATTGTGTTGTTCTTTTCGTTTTGTGTTATTTTTCGCTTGGATTGTTTTTTTTGGATTTTGTTTTGTAATGAAAGGTTTGATATATATATGAGTTTATTTTCAACACGTATCTATGGGTTTGCGAGCGTCTTTGTACTATCGTCGTGAATAGAGCTTTCCTATTGCAAATTTCTTTCTATGAAAGCGATTTGACGAAGAATATTTCTTAAATTTTAGGTATATTATGTTATTATTTAAAACAAACTCTTCTAAATATTGGATTTAGGAACAAATATTATTTTATTTTACCGGAATAAGACTAATATTAGGTTTTAATTAGTATTTAGCCTATTTATATTTTAGACTCTTTTTAAGTAGGAAACAAGAGTTTGTAGCTAATAAAAAAGTAATGGTTATAAATTCTTTATAGAAAAGCTTGCAAAATGATTATCACTTTATAAAAAGCTAATTCCTTTCTTTTTGTTACGTTGAACGTTTAAAATTTACCTGATTAAATTATCAAATCGCACTTTTAAAAGTAAAATAATCATGCGAAATTCAAAGTATTATAAACTGTTAGTAAGTTTAGTGACGAACTTATCTTCAAAATAAAATGAAAATACTTATAACTTACTATAGACTACAAAAACCTATCTCATAATTCTTCCTTATTAAGTATCACGCAACTTTTTAATGCTGTTTCTAATAGTACATGGTTTTAATCCTTTCTATAGATTTCCTTTCATACCTATGTACTTAAACCATATCTAACCCTAAATAACATTTATAGCAAAGTACATATATCACAAAAAGGAATAACACGTGCAAACTAAATGACTATTGTCATATACAAGTACTAAGTTAAAGAGGGTGAATTGAATAGAGGAGGTACATTTCTTATTACGAGGGCTGCTCTGAATAGCTTTATCTTTCAGACAAGTTTGAATTTAAACCGGACTTTATAATAATGAGATTTCCCTCCCGTAATATATGTTTGTGTATGAAAATTTGGTTACCTTATATTCCGCTCTCAATAATGATAAAAGAGTGTTAAACGTAACATAATCACTACATAGTATAAAACAAAGTCGCTTTCTCTGTCCCTAAGTCCCTTTGTATGCTTCAATCTTTGAAACTACGCAACGGATTTTGATGCGGTTTTTTTAATAGATAGAGTGATTCAAGAGGAACATTTATACGTATAATAACAACCATTAAATAGCCAGAAGTGCGAAGCCGAAGCGGGTCGCTAGTTTTACATAAAAGGATACTTTAATGAACTTTAATTAAATTGAAAAAATGTTTTTATATTTAAAATATGTATACAAATACGAAATATGAATAAAAAACTATAAAATTCCAAAGCAAAATCTCAAAGAAAAACCCTGCAACATTTTACTAACTTCTACCGCCCTCTGTCTTCAAACCCCGCGAACTACCAAATATCCTAGTATTTAGGTCGTGTAGACTCCTGAATTCAGAACGAAATGTGACCCAGCCTAAATGAGGTTATGTTTTGATCTCCTCTGACCTCAGATTTGAGGTCACAAGACCAAGTTCAGGGTTAATAGGTAAGGTCCTGACTGCATTTTCAGTATCGATTTCGAATCATAGACTACGAAATAATGCTAGAATTCAAATATGATATAACTTAACCTACTCTAGAATTTAATATGATATACATAACTCTAGTATTTATAATTATTCATAATGTGAACTCTCTATGAACATAGAGACTATAATATTAACTATTAAGTATTTTTACGGTGATTTACGATAAACATACACGCCTGGTTCCCTGTAGAGGGGTAGGCAGAGTTCTCAGATCCCTATTTGTTCTGATTCTGACAGACCACTTTAGCTTCACTGACACTCATACATCTTCTCATACACACTCGGCGGTTATACGTACTCCTGAAGTCACATTTTTTCAATATAGCCTCTATCTGACTGTTATATGTCTTATTAGGCCGGCCCCTACGTAACCGCCCTAAATTTATTCAGATAAACATTATACATATAAGGGGTGAAATAAAAGTCATTTTTCGTAGTAAGAATACGTATAATTATCAAAGCAGCAAAATACTACAGAAAATGTCGTTCAAAGTCTCAATTATCAAATATCCAAGTAGAATATATGTTTGGATGACAAAGTTTAAATGGTTTACGATACAATCATTAATTAGTTATCAGTATTCTGTCAACTTGACTAAGAAAATGATTTAACAACTTTATAACTACATACAAACGTAAATGAAAAGAAAATTATTTACACGTCTTTTAAGCTTAGTACTTTTGATTGTTAAGACTGATTCTCAGATTTTACTGTGAGAAAACCCTGTATAGTTAGCAATGATACAACTAATATGACTAACATGCTGATATAGAATTAAGCGAATTTATATATCATTTGGATGCTAAAAAAGTTACTACTACTATCACCCATATACTCCAAGTTTTTACATCTGTACCAACTAAATACAGAATAATATATACATTTATTAAATTCAATATAAAAAATAAGGCTTAAGATCGTTAGTCATATTGTATTATTCATGTAATACTTAATAAATCAATAGGTACTAACTTAATGCGAAAGTAATGACTGTAAATTAATACGCTATGCATACATTGATTTATGCAAGGGTTAACGGAATCTCCATTTTATAACTGAAAAACTACATCAAAACTAACTTGGCATATAAAAAAACGGTTTTTAGTACATATTTCTTTCACAAATTATGCTTTTTAGCAATATTGCGTGACCGTGTCAAAAAACTCAGTAAAGATTTTAGCGCCATCTACAATCTAATAGTGGAACCAAACAAATTGTTGCTAGCGGATAACAGAAAAACTGTTGTTTCATTCAACAAAGTCTTATCGGTAAAATCGCTAAATAACTCAATAAAATCCATTGTTCTTGAAGGAAAAGAATAGTGCCATCAATTTACTGTTTATCAACCAGGTCACTGAACTGTAGTTCAAGAGTTCACGCAGAGATGGCGCTAAATCACATCTGGGTTCAGCGGGGTCAATAAACTAAGATTGTATTATGTCATTTTTATCGTACATATGTACTTGTTTTATGAATTCCTTTGAACTACCTTGCTAAGGGAAGTGCATTTATTACTTACGTTGCGATATGGTCGTTTAATATGTGTGTGCAGTTACAGTGTCGTGTTAGGTTCGAATATCGACTATGTATTTCCGGAAGTATACGTTCATACATTCTCTTGCGGTGGATAGAACTTAGGGATACAAAACATGGTATTATGAGATATATAGTTAGTTAAATAGCGTATTAGATCTTAAATAAATAACTCTACGTCATTCATAAAAATTAATAGATTGTTTCAAAATATAAATACTAATATCGTTACACTCCAAACATTATATTCAATAATATTGAAAACGTATTAAAATCTCTAAGTAAATTCTAGTATAAATTGAGTCGAGTAAAATTTAGAAGGATAATGGATCTCTACTTAAATTTTATATGTATACAACCGTCTAAGAATTATATAGGAATTCATACTATAATAAATTTATATAGATATATATTTCTAGTATAGTTTCTAATACACTGTGTACACAAAAGTAGCTGCCAAACTTTGTCCATAGATAATGCTAGCACACGCTGTTTATTTTGAATATTCAAATAAATAGAGATATCGACTGCCAAACAATAATTACAGTTCATTGACACGCAATTAATGAAAGAAAGTAATCGACATTACTCTACGAAATTTAAATTTGGAATCAAGCTTAATTATGTTACGGTGAGGGAAAATATTCCTTCTTATAAAGGAAAAAGCCAAATTGTAAGGTAGAGTTGGACGGGGTGGGCCTAAGAACATATACAGATCAAATTGGAAACATTCTTTTCAAGGATGTAGCGTGAAGAACAAAAGAGCATGTATATTTGTTACGTTATGTATTCTGATTATGTCTGATTATGTAGTTAAAAGAGGATTTGATGTGATCAAAGTCACTTTACTTTATTATAGATGGTTACTGTATATAGATATTCACACAACATTATTACTTGTAAGAGATAACTTTAAGAAATTTATGTTAGATACTGACTGTAGAAAGACTGAGTAAATTAAACCTATTTAAATACATACATATATTTATACCCTATAGATTGAATAGACTTAGGACCTTCCATGTTTTGTCACGTTAAATACTGATACTTTAACAAAAAGTGAGTTTTAAACGACCAAATATTAATTACAGAAATAATTGACTTTATTTTCTTACATAAAGACGTAATTATACTTAATATTTCTCTGTAAAGTCAAGTACTATTTAGTTTACAACTTTAGTTCTATTCATTCAATTACAAATACCTTTACCTTTTCCGCTAACTTCCTCCCTCTTTTACCTAAACCCCTTACAGTCAATCTATACATACACACACCTATTACATACATACATACACACAACATTCGCAGGCCCATGCTAGGCTCATCTACGTATCTGTAACTATAAATACAGAGGCCATTGACCGCGGGGGGGAACGACCTCCGAATTCTGAGGTGATTGAACGACCCAGGCCCGCGATCCACTGTACTGGGTAACTGGGGTTCGGGATTCGATTCCTGGTTGGTGTATAGGTTAAACTATAGTATAGGTTAGTGTTAGAAATAAACGCGACTAATAATCCTTTCGGGTTAATCTATGGTCACCTCGAACCCACGTCAGATAGATAGTCAGTACTCAATGTGGCAGGTGGTAAGCCATGTCGCCATTTACAAGCACTATTGCCTGTTCGGGGAACATGTAGGTTTCCTCACCATGTTTTCGATGATGAAAATAATAAGGGTATAACACATATATTTGAGAGTGTATGAGGAGATGTATGAGTAACGTAAACGAAAGCGGTTTTTTAGACTCAGGACAGGGATCCATGATCTCTCTACCCCTCTACAGGGAAACGGGCGTGATGTGTATGTATGTATGATACACATTCATGTCCATTAATCCCTGTTAAAGTGGACAGAACCTAGGATACAAAATAAAATTTCCTAGGTTTTTCTAGAATGAATATTGGGGTTGTGATGTCATATGGAAGTTTGGTTTGTTGCTAGTTCATTGTCTAATAGATTTCAATGACCCCTAGTTCCTTAGCCGCCTATGAAATGCGAAGAACGGCAGCTAGTTAGCATTCTGATTACGTCCTAAACTTCCAAGGGGTATACCCTTACTTATTTATAGGAGAAAATATGAAAACTTATATGTACTTCGCTTTATATCAATGTTTGAAAAGCTTTCAAAATAAGTATGAATTTTATTCACAGTTAACCTCTTTTTTGATGTTATGATCGTAAAACTATTTATATTTTGTTTGTTTACACGAATTTTATGGTGCAACCGTTATAAATTCAAACTAGATTTCCAGCGAAACTTAAATTCCATGATCAAAAACCTACATAAGAGTAAGAATAAAAAGACTAATTTACTTACTACCACTGTATCACTCTATTGGTCACCCATCCAGACTCCAATCATATCATTGCTTAACTTTATTAATCGATAACGACAAAAGAGTAACCAGGCGACAATAATACGTCACAGAACATATAATATTCAAAAATATGTTTTGGTTCTGCGTACATTCAACTTTCTCAACGTTCATTGCTCTTCTATATGTATGTACATTTATTTAAATGTACATTCATATATATGTACTTGTTCTAGTCCGTACAAGTTCAGAGTATGTAAATGTACATACATACATACATCTATCTAAATCAAGTTTAAATTTTCATATATTGGAAGTACCTTTAACCACCGAGTGTATATGAGGAGGTGTATGGTTGTTAATGAAGCGAAAGTGGTTTGCCAGGATCAAGACAAATAGGATTTTTGATCTCAGTCTACCCGATGCAGGGAAACAGACGTGATGAATATATGCAAATATACTTTGACTAGTACCTTTAACACAAATCTTTACTTTTTAGGCAAAGGGCTACTAACCTGTTACCATCAGAATCCTATCAAATTAATACCGGACAGATACGCTAACTCGAAAATAAGCACAAATTTATGTCTGATTTGTGAAAGTAAATAAAAAAATGAATTTATTAAATTAGTACACTAAAACCAAAGACAACAGAAAAGAAAATCATAGATTTTGTAATCAATTTTACTGAGAATTGCGTGAATATTGAACTATTACCATATATATCAATTTCGAACAATTATATACCAATAACAATTATATACAATCAAATTTAATACTTCCGTATTATTGGCAAATACTCTGAAATTAGAATACCTAATACTATCATCATCAGCCTGTATCAATCCACTGTTGGACATAGGCCTCCCCCAAATGACCTAATACTAAACCATACATTATGTACAAATATTCAGAGGTAAGTACAGTCAAAAACCTCCCAATTACCTCGCAATTAATCTCATCCTTCGCTCCGTGTCATTCATCCCGATTGGGTCAATGGCTTACCTAGTCTGTGACGCTCTCAAACATTTGATGACTAAATACGATAAAACATCACGTCGTCACATGACGTCGATTGTATGTTACGTATCACTTCTTTTATATATACATGTCTCTACTTCCCTAACTAGATAGGTAGAGACTGTCAATCGCCACCTGGAACGGGTGACAAATCTCTTGCTTCACTCACACCCTAACCTTCTCATACATGCTCTTCTGTTCTTAACACTACACCCGCCTTGAGAAGAATGTCTCCAATTTGATCTGTATAAGTTCTACACGGCCTACTCCGTCCAACTCTACCTTCCACTTTTGCTCTATAAATTCCTTTTGTAACCCTCCTTTCATCCATCCGCTCCATGTGCCCAAACCTTAACATACCTTTCTCTATTTTCGTCATTACATCTTCTCTTATACCTCAACGTTCACGAATTACACTATTCCGTATACATATTTCACATTTCCTTTTATATTTATTATACATGTCTCTATTTCCCTAATTATATAGGTAGAGACTATCAATTGCCACCTTGAATGGTTGACAAATCTCTGGCCTATTATGTTAACACGTGGGTTAGAGGTGGCCATAGTATCACTAACTCCGCGTATGCGGAAATGGACACGCGAACCTTTGATTACTTCGTAAGAGTGAAATGATCAATAAAGTGTTTTTTTTTGTCTAAGTATGAAATTTTCCTTTACTAACTTACTAACTAAGTGTTACAAATATTTTAAGCGTAAGTTATACTTACAAATTATTCCATAGAAAAAACACCTAGACTTGACCATACCTATATAAGTGTATATAAAATGTAATATACACATACCATGTCTCTACTAATACCAATCCACAATCACATTTCACAAATATTTAAGAATAAAAAATATCGCCTCAAACCTTCTTACGTCACTCAATCACCCAAAAAAATTTCCTACCTCGACATCTAAAACTCTAACCAGCTGATTACATTTCCCAAGTCCCAAACCCGCAAAATCCAGCCGAATCGCATAGGAAAAGGCCAGTATCGAAACCGCGAACCCAAACAGTATAGGTCAGTATTCTTTCGAAAGTTCGACGACCGGTCGTTGACTTGGCGAAAAATTTGCATGAAAAATGTGTCAGCGACTCCACACATTATAACACATACCTGCCGATTCGATAATACCTTTTATTGACTTATAATGCAATGTTGCATGTGCTGAACATGTATAATACACATATACATTTAATCCCTTTCGGGGTGGACAGAACCTCAGGTATATAATATGTATGGTTACACATTTTAGGATAAATATTGGGGCTGTATACGTCATAAGAAACATTGGAGACAGGTTACTAGCCTATCAACCAAGAGTAGATTTCATCTACTCCGAATATATCTTTAATTATAATAATATAGAGTCTCTATATTATAGCGTGTAGAGACTGTCAATCGAACAGAATAGGTAGAGACAATTAATCGCCATTTAAAATCTCTTCTTGCGTCTCTCATTGTAACAACTTTTTCACGTACATATTTACTTCTGTTCTTCACAGTATATATCCCCGGTTTTAGAATATATTGGTATATGTATGAGGTTAACATATTATATAGATATATCATATATATAACTCAAGTCGAATTAGTTATCTCTTTCTAAAAAACCGAATTGCAAGAAACATCTCATTCACATTTACTATAACTTAAGAGATTATGATAGACTGAATATAGAATATTGCTTCATTTTACTAAATTTTAATACAATTTATTCAAAAATACATCCTTTAAGCAATGACTTAATGATAGTCAATATTTATTTGAATTATTTTACCTATACAACCATCGATTGACACAAATTTGTTGTAGAGAAAGAATTGTATCACTATATTTTCCTTCTCGTACATTTTCACTCATGTATATCATGTGCCTAAGACCAATCAAAGCCTTCTTTCTAATCAAAAGTTTTGATATAAAAGCCTCGGGCGGTCATTGATAAAGGCATTTTATGGTCATGAATCAAGTTACTCGATTTAGATAATCTGTTCTATGTTATTAATAAATGTACTTCGTTGAGAAAAAATGCTAATTCAAACTATCCTTTCTGTAGTAATAATAATAATCACAATACATGTTCGCATCTAATAATTTTCTATATTAGGTCTGAGTCTATCAATATAAAGAAGCACAAATTAGTCACTTACTTAATAAGGATATTTAATCTTCTATAACCGTAGTATAAACGAGTAGGTGTAAGAACCTCAATGAAGCGAAAGTGTTTTGTCAGGATACTAAAAATAAAATAAAAAAGGCTATATGATTTAAAATAAATTCTTATTCAATCATATAGGAAAACAGGCATGATGTGTATGTATGAATTTACATACATACACTCATATATCTCTATCTCTATATAATAAACAGAAAAAGTAGAGACAATCGATCGCCACCTGGAACGATCCTGACAAATCTCTCATGCCTCACTCTATTATAGTACGAATATATATAAAATAAATTGCGCTTCAGGCGATTTTTTACAAGCTTCACAAGTGTAATCTAAGGATCATCGAAAATTAATTCGACAATAGGTGTTTAACTGTAATTTTAATGACTTGTACATTGTCCCGCCCACGAGGAATTTTGATGGATGGATTTCTAATATAATAACATATCGTATTAGATTTATTTTGCCCAAAGGATCAATGTACGCAATGTTCAGTGGGAAATAATTTGTGTGAGTCATTCTTTGTATTTAAAGCGATGGATAGTATATATGCTTATAGGTAATGACATTTGTAAGTACTTTTAATCCTTCGATTAACTGCGGGGGCAGAGTTGAGAACTACGCTTTTCTTCTGCTTTCCAGTCTGGTCGTTGATTAAACATGCTTTTTTGTATTTATCTATGTAAAATAAGTATATATCTTAAATATACGTTGACTTGTACCGTTAAAACATGTCTTATTGAACTTACTAATAGGCTAGTTCAATTGGTGTAATGGTGTCCAAAATATTATTATGTCTTTATACGTTTATTATAACGATTAATATTCTATTAACCGGTTTATTCGAATAGTCAATAGACAGTATATATAAGTATGAAAAATCAGCATTCACGTTAGGACACTGACTGTTTGGATAACACAGAATTCAATGTGTCATATATCTATCTGTATATATATATCTAACCTTTTTTAATTATTAAAAAAAACATGTATTGGACCAATTATTATACACTGTCTCTATTTTATATATAATGACACTTTCTTTTAGTTTAGCCAATCTATACTATATCTTTACGAATAAAGTACATATTTAATAATTTACAAGTATACAATAATTTTAAGACAATTGCATTCACGACCTAACTCTTGCGAGGTCAGAAGTTCAGTATTCCACCAATCGCGGAGGTAGTAATTCTATCGCCACCTCGAATCTACGTCATAATTTACACCTTTATATATTTATATATACACATACACATATTCCATCCCAAACCACACCCAAACCTAACCATCATACGTACACCAAACCATACCCCGTACACCATTTCATACTCTTACGCTACAGCGAGTGTCGGTTAGTGACCCCCCGACACTGGGACATTCAATGAACTCACGCACGTGGTGTAGAGATCGATAGCCGTGCGAACTGGGACTGGGGTTTTGTGATCAGCTGCCTGTCTTGATGGGAAGGCATTGGTGAGGTTTAATGTGATGATAGGCAATAAAATATTTGATTGAATATAAGGAATGTAATTAAGTTTTGAAAGTAAAAACTTCTGAATCCTATATGAAGAATATTTAATGTATGAATCAATTTTATATGTTTTATATGACATTTGATTCACGGTAACGAAGAAAATCAAAATCTAGGATAACAAATTATATAAAAACATATAAATTAAATTCTACTAGGGTAAATGTAATTTTGTTTGTTAATTCTCTTACATTCATTCCAAATATATTTGTTTTATTGATTTGAGATGAAAATTCTTTAGTCATTTTGGTCACCAACTTTAAATATATACGATTACTATTAATTAAAACGAACTAGGGGAAACCATTAAATAGTATAAAACAAAGTCGCTTTCTCTGTCCCTATGTTCTTTGTATGCTTAAATCTTTGAAACTACGTAACGGATTTTGATGCAGTTTTTTTAATAGATAGAGTGATTCAAGAGTAAGGCTTATATGTATAATAACATCCATTAAATAGTGGAGTAGGCTATATATTTTAAACCCGTGCGAAGCCGGAGCGGGTCACTAGTAATAAATAGCTATGATATAAATAAGGAATATTGGTGACAGGTTGCCAGCCAATCGGTCAATAGATACTCTAGGATATCTCTTATCTTTGGGTTAATTGAATATAATAAAAAGAATGGGATTGATGGAATAACTTAGGCGATAGGCTAGCAACCTACTGATATTAAAACCATCATAATGCTAAAAGTGACTAGGTGATACTACGTCTTAGAAAACACAACACTTCACGTCCATTAACTCTTATGGGGTTTAAGAATTCATGAGTACATTATAAAATTACCTCATTATAAGTGTTGACTATATAGTAGTATGTATAATAATATTTAGGATACTATTACACCGATTAAACTAGCCCCTTGCTAAGTACATTTAAGACTTGTACTAAGGGTACTAATCAACGTAAATTTAAGAAATATATACTTATTATGTACAGATAAATACATGTATAGCATATATAATCAACAACCAGACTGGAAAGCAGAAGAAAAGCGTAGTTCTCAACTCTGCCTCCACCGGGAATCGAATCCCTCAAGATTAGCGTTCAGGTGGCCAACCGATCGCGCCACGGAGGTCGTCAAGGCACTCAAGCCTCTGTCTACCCGGAAAGGGAATAGTGAGATGTACCGCTTCATTGCATGTATATACAAGTAATCCCATATACGTCAGTTGGCATAACGTTCATCAACCTTTGCCAGAGCGTTGACTTTACAAAAATAAAAAAAAACGCGTCATCATATTTCAGACTATCGTGTTGCATCACATTTACGAATTGGGAAGGTTGCTAGTACTTTGCATTAGTCATTGGTTTCATATTAATGTATGTATGACAAAAGGAATATATGTGGGTAAAGTGGAAGGGCGGTTACGTAGGGGCCGGCCCAATAGGACATATATCAGATAGACTTCATATTGAAAGAGTGATGTTAGAAGTAATTATAACCGCCGAGTGTGTATGAGTGTCAATGAAGCGAAAGTTATTAACGGTGAGGGAAAATATCGTGAGGACACCTGCCTATGCCTCAGGATAGGTAATAGTCAAAGCCTGTATACGGTTCACTACCTATCACGTTGGGCGCTGTCTATCTAGTGATACGCGGGCTTCGAATGACCCATACCTAACATACCTTCAAAATTTCGGAGATGGGCATTCAAGCCTCTGGCTACCCCGCCACAATAAAAAGGGAGTGAGTATACACAAGTCAAGAAACGTATGTTATGTGTACATACTTCTTTCATTGAATCTTTTGTTCGCCGAATAGTCTGCACTGACTATTGACTATTCTGTTCCGAGTAATTGGTAGGTTTCTTCACGATGTTTTCTATTGGGCGATAGGCTAGCAATCCGTCACAAATGTTCCATATGACATCACTATCCAATATTAGACAACTACTACCAAAGAGATATAGTGTTTGCAAGGTTCTGTCTACTTTTAAAGGGATTAAATGACGTGAATATACACAAACCCCCATTTTGAATATAGAAGGGTCATTGTACAAACATAAAGGGTTATGACTGATATCTCTTATCATTTACCGATATCAAAAAATGCGATTTTTCGCTATCTCTTGCCAATACAAATAAATTGTCATATGGCTATATTTTTACTGTTACTATGAGAAAGTTTTACTGGGGTTCAAATACATATATTATAACACGTAAAAATAATGCTAACTAGCTGCCGTTATTTCCGGCATTTCGTAGGAGGCGACTAAGAGACTAGGGGTAAATGGAATCTATTTGTCGATGGGCTAGCAACCTGTTTACATTTTTCCATATGACATCGGAACCCCAATATCCATGTTAAAAAGTGACTTCACACTCCTGAAAGTTTATAACAAATTTATATAGTGGCCAGGTAAGGGAGGCCCTCAATCCTCTATGTGAGAATTGAGGGCCCAACTTTTTAGGCTTTTACTCCCTTAATTGACTTTCACAAATTCAGATTCCAAGTTGCACAATTGTTTTGGAATGTTCACTGAATCATAGAAAAAATTCAAAGAGTTTAACAGAGTGCCCTTCACACCACATGCACACGTTGACTAGTACCCTTAACACAATTCTTAAATGAACCTACCTAGGCTAGTTCAATTGGTGTAATAGTGTCCCAAATATTATAATCAACGAGCAAACTGGAAAGCTGAAGAAAAGCGCCAGGGTGTAAATTCGGTTCGGTGTGAAAATCAATACAGCCGGGCATTCCCCTTTAGACCTTTCGTCTGTATAGGCTTTTATATAGCCTTTTGGGGTGAATAGAAGTTTGCATTAAAGTAAAAGTCTTTTAGAATTGACGTTTAACCTTATATAATACTTATAAGTGACAGTGGGTAGTCGATAAAAGAATTTTGTTATTATACATACCATACATACATATACATCACGCCAGATTCCCTGTAGAGGTGTAGGTAGAGATCACGGATCCCTATTTGTCCCGATCAGACCACTTTCGCTTCATTGATATTCATACATCTTCTCATACACACTCGGCGGTTATAGGTACTCCTAACGTCATTAAACGTTAATATTATAGATCATTAAGTATATAGAAGAAGAGGTATGTTTCGCACTGTGTAGCTTAAAGCATGAGAAAGAAATCATATCATACACACATAACATACACTCGTATGTATTCACATCACTTAAAGCTACCTTAAAGTTCCCTTTTCAAGCTACAAATATAATAAAACTAAAAATTATATGAAGAAACTTTAGTCATATGGATTATTGTTAATTCTACCAAGATTCTATCTACGATTTACGACACTTTAAACAGATTTTTTAATCGTGGCTTAAATATTATGTATGAAGTAATAGTTATGCTATACATTTCATTGTAGCATATTATATCAAGATTCCAATAGTATGTTACACTTAACAAAAAATATTTATTTTAAAGAAGAGAATAAATCAACAATTATATATGAGACAAAAGTATCAATATATTTATACTTTAGTCATATGGATAATTGTTGATATAAATATACGAGTATATATTAAATTATATGTTCAAAATCTGCCCATACAAAAATAGCCTTAACACGTGGAAATTCATCAAAGGATGACGTAAAATCCTAGTGCTTCCCTATCTCTCTCACTCAGCTAGGCGAGGGCATAGCACCCTCTCACTCGTGCCAAGGTCGCTGAATTTCGGGACACTCAACCTTTGGTGGTAAACATCCTAAGTTCGAGTCTTTGAACTCTGACGAACTCGTAATGAAAGTAAAACTCCGAGTTACTATGGGGTTACGAATGTGAGTGGACTTTAAGGAAATAAGTATGGTAAAGTTACGGAGTGTGTAAACGGAGGTTAAGTGTGGTTTACGAAAATTCTTATATAGAGTATATAAAGGAGTAAAATAGTTTATTTGAGTATGCAATTGTGTATAAATTTCTGTATATAAACTCGGAATATAAAAAAACATAGAATTAGTTGACATAGAGTAAACAATTAATCAAAAATTAGTAATAGTACCAACTCATATTCAAACATAACTCTTTTTCTAATAACTAAAAGTAAATTTGATAAAAAGTTGCAAATCCACTATAATTTAGTTATATTGATTTATACTGATTTGTTAGTACAAATACACCTATGTTCTCTTTATCTCATCTTACATACATTAAGTAACTACCGCTTAACAGTCGGTACTCTGTATATAAATGTAAGTCTGAAAACCCCTCTAAGACAAAAAGTCGTAACTGTATTACAATTAATGTATTAAAATATGATACTTTTTGCTAATATACTAGTAAGCAATATTTTTTGCAATACCAGAAAATTCTTGTTAGACCTTCTCAAATTTCATTCAAATGCAAGCATATTAAAAATAATTATCAATTTTATAGTTTATATATATGTATGTGATTCCTTTACGTATTTGTATGTATATATAGTTATTCGTACATTAAATTTTCATTCAAAACACGGATTAAACAAAAAAAAAACATATAATTAATGAAAATCAAGGAAATACTCTAAATTAGTCGTAAATATATAAACCATAAGCAAATATACTATAATATAATAGTATTAATTATGCATTGTGAAAATTTTCCAACGGGGTCAATGACCTAAAAAAAACTATAAACACTATATATAAAACCTTACATATAATCAATTCTCTACATTTATATAGACTACCATAATATAGACTTTGATCATTATTATTACCTTATTTAATATATATTTTAATAAAAAAAAACATAATTTCCGGATTATTTTTAGGTTAAAAAACCTATATTATACAATATAACATTCTCGTACATTATGCAATTGCATTATTCACCAGCCCGTTAATACATAGAGTAAAAACCCCGGAAAACTGTATCAAATTATCACAACATCCCAGCAACGTTCGGCCGATATACTTTGTAGAGTTCAACCACATTTTCACCGAAATCACAATGTTTGGGTTCCAAAGGTCAATGCCCTTTCGGCGACTCGGTCAGAAAACACCAACTTTCCACCACTAGTTCTGGGTAGCTCTTCCTGTTATTTTTCACCCGATTTCCAAGTGAATATTATATTAGACTACGAAAATATAGCATCTAATTCCGAATTCTCGAGTTTTGGCAATCTATATGGGTCGTTGAACGGCAGAAAGGGGACTGAACTTAGCCTAGAGTTTGATTACTTGTAGAGAATGAAAAAACACACGAAAAATTTTCGTTGGCCCGCTCGGAGATTCGTCCGCTCGTCAGTCTAGCTTTGCCCGCCGCGAGAGACGGACGTCGCTTACAAACCCATAGTACAAAGTTCTCGTACAAATTATCGTTAATTTTAAGTGTTGAAACGTGACAGTGCCTTGGAAACAGTGTGTGTTCTGTGACAGAATCATCGGCTTGGATTTGTCGGTGAATTTTCAGGTTGTCTCAAACTGTTCGCGAATTTAAGGGAAATTTACACCGCAGTGCCTTGATTAGTTTTCGGGACGCAAAAGGACAGTTGCCACTACGACCACGGAGACAAAATGCCAAAATACCTGCTCCTCTATAAGAAGTTGATACAGGAAATAAATATTTCGAAGCGGAACCTTACATCCCCGTTGGGACGGAGTATATTCATCAGCTAAACCTCAAGGGCCTTATCACCTGGATCTCTGAACAGTCAACCAAGTTGAGGTGCCATAGATTCAGACCCCCCGACCAAGTCGATAAAACTTTAAACAAAAAGGGAAACCAACAAGTGATATTAGTGTTAATTTTCAAAAGAAATGCGAATTGAATTCGCCAAACGCGATTGGCCGATAGTAACTTAAAACCTCAAACTCTTTACGATGAACAATCAGTTCCACGAACTTTTCGGCTCTCAGTGGCCACCGGACCACGGCAACCATTCCTCGACCATGTTACATCCTCACCCAAGTCCGTTACCCCAAGGGTTAACTTTGAAACGGGAGCCCGATGTACCTGGGATGCAGTGTAACCAGATGGGGATGAATATGGATATATCCTCAGGGTCGGTGGCTGATAGCACATCACCTCCCCCTGGAGGCAGTAATGATGGCATGTTTGGATCGTCTATGTCTGGCATGTTTATGGATAAGAAGGCTGTGAACTCTATCAGAGGTTAGTAGTAGAATAGTTGTCAAAATGTTATGTAGTTTTCATATACATGTGCTATAGAGAAGGAAATTCTAACGTAAATGTTCTAAGTTATTTATAGTTCGTTTTTTAAATATATACGTAGTTTTAAGATTATCGTATTCATATTTATGTGCTTAACAGAATTGAAAGCAACTTAGATATTTATTAGTGTATATAGATATTGATAATTAAATGAATCTTCGTAAGGAATTAAATTAAAAAATTAATTATAAATAAGTAAAGATATTCTTAAATAATGTTTCGATATTACTTATTAATCATGATCCTTAACTTTCTCAAATATATTACTTTATTAATAGTTAATATATGATCGTTTGATTCTATTCATATTTTTTCTATCTCAAAACTTAGTGCTATTACTTTTAATTACTCTATTACTAACTATCCAGTTAAAAACTCACTACCTTTTGAAAATGATACACAGAAACGTAATATCTAGTCACTTTTAGCTCAATTATTGGTACGAGTATATTAGAGAAATCACTATCTAATATTTATCTATGGCTCACGCGATTTTTTCTTATTATATAAAAAAACCATTTATCAAAAGGTTGTTCTATTCACACCTTAAACACGAAAGTAAACTTAAATATAATTATTTTGTTAAAATTTCGTAGTTCTAAATAGTATTTCAATAAAGTCTAAGTATAAATAAACTAATAATATATAACATAAAGTCTAAGTATATATGTAATAGTAAAAATTATATGATTAAGGTATCATTTTTATACAAAATCTAGGTACAAGACTTAAAACCTATTTACCTAGGTTCCTATCTAATTTTATTTAGCAATTATAATATTTAATTACAAACTATTCTCTAATTTATTTCAATTGACAATCTTTTACTTTCACCGTTTAATATTTTTGTTAGTAATAATTATTCTTTACGTAGATTCAATCAAGATATATAAATCTTTCCATCTGTTTAAAAGTGAAAGTTAGGTATAGAGACTTCAGTATTTAAATTAATATCTTCGTTGCTTATGTAAGATGAAATGAAAATATAATATTATGGAAGTAAAAATAAAATACTAGTAATAACATACTAGACGCAGTAATACAAATACACAAATAGAGAAAAGAATTAATTATAAAATAATTTACATTTATGGAACCAAACGCACATGGCAACTCCGCACAAGTGTGAATAGGAAGTGAAAAAATATGATGAATATAAAACTTAATATAATACTTTAGTTAATAAATATACAAAAGATACCTTTATACATACATATACATATACATATATACGTACATTCACGTACTTTAATCACTTTTAGAGTTGACAGAACCTTGAAGACATGAAAATATCAACTTAGGTACTATTTAGCATGAACATTAGGGTTGTAATAATATAATATGTAACATAGGTTGCTAGCCTATCGCCCAATAGATTCCATTGAACTTTTGTGTAGTCTCGTACGACATGCCGGAAAGAACGGCAGCTAGTTTGAATTCTTTTAAGTCCCTAGGAGAAATTAGCGCTATCTTTCTGGATATGCAAGAGTCAGTATCTTAGAAGAGTGATTGACTAGACATAAAGAATATATGAGTGAAGTGGAAGGGCGGTTATGTAGGGGCCGGCCTAATAAGACATATAACAGTCAGATAGACGCTATATTGAAAAAAGGCGACGTTAGGAGTACCTATAACCGCGTGTCTATGAGAAGGTGTATGAGTGTCAATGAAGCGAAAGTGGTCTGTCAGTGGGACAAATGGGGATCCGTGATCTCTACCTACCTCTTTACAGGGAATCAGGCTTGATGTGTATGTAAGATGGACAAGACATCTGTCATGTTAGATACTCATATAGTAAATATATCATTGAGTGACAAATAATGTTCTTTTCTTACTATAGAGGTCACTGTAAGTTTTGATAATCTCAAAAAGAACTATACTTATTGTGAATAATAAAAATAATATTTGGCCATTATTGTACCAATCGAACTAGCCCCTTGGTAAGTACATTTAAGACTTGTGTAAAGGGTACTAGTCAACGTATATTTAAGAAATATATACTTATTATATATATAAATACATATATAACATATATATTCAACGCCCAGACTGGAAAGCAGTAGAAAAGTGTAGTTCTTAACTCTGCCTCCACCGGGACTCGAACCCGGGACCTCACGATTAGCGTTCAGGTGGCTAGCTGATCGCACCACGGAGGTCGTCGAAAATATTTCTATGTATATAAATACGCTTCACGATCATTAATCCGTTTGTGGTGGTCAAAAGTTTTAAGTTACTTCAATATTACATAATTTCTTCTTTATCTTTTGATCGCGTCTAGTTAGATAGTCCACCCCAAAAGTCATACATAGATACTGACTATTACCTATCTATTATGATAGGTAGGTTTGCTTACGATGTTTATTCACGTGAAAAACACGTGATATTCCGTTCACCCATCCGAATACTGATCACGCTTAGCGTGGCTTAACAAATAGATTTTGTATCAAACTAAATAATGACAAACATAAAATTAGTTATTATGTACATTATATTAATACAAATATTTGTTTTGACGTATCAATTTATAAACTATTGATATAATACTCTAACAAATTCAAATATATTAAAAATTCACGTGAATTTTGGTACCTTCGCAATTGCGGAGATGGACACCTGCACCTCTGACTACCTCGCAAGGGTTAATGGTCGAGAACGCGTCCTTTTGTCGTTTTATTTGGTACTTGTATATATGGCAACCATCTATACTCCATTAATTACAAAGGAGCTAAAGGTACATTAGATATACATTCACGTCCTTTAATCCCTTTCGGGGTGGACAGAACCTCATATATAACATAAGATATGTATACGTAATATAGTTTACTCCCAATAACAGGATAAATAATGATTTACATAATACAGTTTATTCCCAACAATAGTCGAAATATTATTTATATACATACATATATTCACGCCTCTACGTCCCTTACGGGATAGGTAGAGTCTATCGACCATTATGATTTACATTTATCGAAACCTGTTGTTCTGTTCACCTCTTTGGGACATATGTTCATTGTATGTGATTCTATGTAAAACTATGAATTTCTTATAACGAGTAAGTTACTTTATTTGGATGATCTTACGATGTCTTTATAAAAGACGTAAAAAAAACGTACGAGTTCACGACCATTAACCCTTACAAGGTTCAGAGGTTCAAGTATCCATCTCCGCAAATGCGAAGGTAGTTATTCTATGGCCGCCTTCAACCCACGTGTTGACCAGATAGTTAGTACTCAATGTGACAGGTGGTCAGCCATGTCGCCATTTACATGCACTAACTATTACCTGTTCTGGGAACAGGTAGGTTTTCTCACGATGTTAAAATAAAAATCTCAAACCAAAAATTACAAATAATCAAAATACCAAGTTGAATTGATAATAAAAGTCCCCACCTTGACGAAATTAGTAGCTTTAATTTAGTCCCAGACTCGCATACTTATATATCATATGCATACATACATACAATTTTATTTACATATACATTCACGTCCTTTGATCCTTTTCGGGGTGGTATTCTTATTCTTCTCAATCGTTACGCTCTTATCAGAGCGGTCGTGGTCTTCATGACGTGGCATCTTGAGCAGCCGACATGGTTCGCCGCACAACCTCCCGCCATATATGGAACATCAAATCAAATCAAATCAAACATTGCTGACAGGTTGCTAGCCTATCACCCTACAGATTCCAATAAACCTTAGTCCTTATTCATATCCTATAACTATGTAGTGACTAAGATTGAAAGAGCATGCTACGATGATTTGGACATGTTACGAGTACATGTACGATAGTATATTGACAAAAGGTATACATGTGGGTGAAGTGGCAGATCGGTTACGTTGTGGCCGGCCCAATAGGACTTGACAGTCAGATTGACACCATATTGAAAAAGGGTGACGTTAGAAGTACCTATAACCGCCGAGTGTGTTAGAGGTGTATGAGTGTCAATGAAGCGAAAGGGGTATGTCATGATCAGGACAGACCGAGATCTGTGATCTCTACCTATCCCTCTATAAGGAAACGTGATGTGTTTATATTTATCATCATCATCAGCCTGTCTGAATCCACTGTTGGACATAGGCCTCCCCCAAATGATGCCACTTCTGCCTGTCAGTGGCCGTTCGCATCAATTCGATGCCGGCCAACCTGCGCAGGTCGTCTTCCCACCATATTTTTGGATAAATAATAATAATAATTGGGCATTATTACACCAATTAAACTAGCCCCTTGGTAAATTCATTAAACACTTGTGTTAAGAGTACTAGTCAACCTATATTAAAGAAATATATATATATATTATACATATACAAATACATATATAGCATATATAATCAACGACCAGACTGGAAAGCAGTAGAAAAGCGTAGTTCTTAACTCTGCCTCCACCGGTAATCTTTGGGACCTTACGATTAGCGTTCCGGCGGCTAACCAATCGCGCCACGGAGGTCGTCATATATATACTATTCTTATCAATGACCCCAATTACTTTTAAATGTTTGTAACCTTATTTGGAATGAATTTTGCGCATTGCACATTAATAGTCAATACAAGTATGCTTTAACCGTGTTTCCTTAATCACCTCTTAATAGATAAGTAGTGGGGTTATTCCTATGAATTTGACAGTTTGGGATTCATTTAGTGTAATCATTTGCATTTTTTGGAGTTGTAAGAGTGTATCCATTTTGATTTGGGCACATGGAGCGGATGGATGAAAAGAGGGTTACGAAAGGAATTTATAGAGCCAAAGTGGAAGGTAGAGTTGGACGGGGTAGGCCTAAGAACTTATACAGATCAAATTTGAGACATTCTTCTCAAGGCGGGTGTAGCGTGAAGAACAGAAGAGCATGTAAGAAGGTTAATGGGTGTGAGTGAAGCAAGAGATTTGTCACCCGTTCCAAGTGGCTATCGATAGTCTCTGCCTGTTAGGGACGTAGAGGCGTTAATCTATGTATGTTTGTCTCTATATAATTAAGGATTATATAGAGATTTCTGAACCCTATTTTAATCTATCCTGAAACTACTTTAGCGTTATTGACATATATACATTTTCGTATACACACTCTGTGGTTATATTATATACTTTTAACATCACCCTTTTTCGGTATGTCGTATATAAGATCATCATTTTAGGATACAATGGAATATAATATATTTTTTATATGCTAAAATTAACTAAAGATTATGTATGTATTTTAAATTAGAATGTTTTATCCCCAACAAGAGTTTTGAGGTAGTCAGAGATTTGAATTAGGTACCTTCCAATTTTCTAATGCCTTTTCCGTCCTAAATATTATATGTTACTATATTTTATGATATATTTACATACATATTCAAGAACTTAATTCCTATATGAGTGGTCAGGGTTAAAAATTTCACATTTCTCAATTTCTTCAGAACACGGAAGACAGAATTTAGTAATATTTTTCATGGCTACTAGCCTATCACCCAAAAGTAATTTAAAAAACCCTTAATCTCTTAGTCACCTTCTACGTTATACCGGATATAATCTATCTATGTTATATTCTAATACTTATAGCTTCTAACATAATGTTCCTGACATTTAAACTACGAACATTTAAACAATAAAATATTCTCTGATTTTATTCAATATTTTGACTACCTCAGCATAAATACATCATCATATTACAACAAAATACATACATATATGTTTCCATACATTGCATTTATTCCTTCCTTGTAATATATACTTTATATTAATAAATATAAAGTCCAAATTCCACTGACACTGTAATAGATATGACGTATGAAATCCAAAATGGCGGCTCCACGTGTATTTGAGGTCATTGAACTATGCATATAGTTTTGACTGATATTATGTTATTAATTGTTTTGCGTTCGATTATTTTAGTTCCGTAAGATGTGATAACTGGATCGGGGGTAATATTTTGTCGTTGTATAGTAAAGAGAAAGAAAATTATTATTTAGTTACGTATAGATTTTCTTGTCAATAATTCTATGGTTAAATTTTTGACATGTATTATTTTTTATTGGGGAATAAGGTAGAAAATTTCTGAAACTTTACTTGGGTGGCTATCCCATTGTCTTATAACATTTACAATGGAGTCATAGCCTTTAGTAGAATATTATGACATTAGGAGAAGATAGGTAGATAGTTTTATTTCGTTTTAGTCGTAAATAATAAATAAATTCAGTTCTTAGAGTCTTATCGAGATTTTTGTTAAGTTTTAGGTTTAGTTCTATGTTGCAGATCTGTCGGTCTTAGAAAGTATTAAAGTCGTGAATAAGACAGTAATATTACATAATATTAGCTCTCTCCGTCATTTTTAGCAAAAACGTTGACTTACAAATTCATTATATTATTAACTATTATAGCCCCATATACCACAAATAATTTATATAACATTATAATACATACATATATTCACGCCTCTACGTCCTTAACGGGATAGACAGAGACTAATCGCCACCTGGAACGATCCTGACAAATCTCCCTTGCTTCACTCACACCCATTAACCTTCTCATACATTATAATTACCTACAAAACACTTGTAAGATATGTAGATAGTTACTATATATTCTAGTACTAGATTACCAATTTTATATGTATGACATACCATATAAAACTACGCCCTATTTTTTTTATTTTCCGCCACCATAAAAGTGTATGCATAGGACGCAATTAAAGAATACCGTTGCGAGAACATTATACAATATTATTTAAGGTTATGTATCCGGTACCAAAATATTGATTTACGATCACCTTATTGAGATTTGGGACACCTAGTTTCTTTATATATATACTCACTTCCTTTTGTACCTTTTTGGGATAGACAGAACTTTGGAGATACAAAATCTTTTCGATTAACTGAGATATTTAGCACAATTAACAGGGTTATGTTTGAATATTGGTGAAAGGTAGTTAGTACATCGATCAATAGATTCATTTAGCCCCTTCTATCTTACGTCCCTCTTACGATATGACGATACCGTAGAGAATGGTATATCAACATATATACTCTTATCTAAACTTGCACAAGGAAATTAGGCGTTTCCGTAGTTCTGTATAACCTTAAAGGGATTAAAGGGCAGTCGTGTAAATACACATATGTATCAATAACTTATAAACAATTATAACATACGAAAACATAAAATCCGCAACATTAATTTCACCACCATACAAAAATACAGGGGCCTTACTCCACTAACGTATTTTAAACACAATATTACTTCAGTATCGATACAGTAATACTTCAGTGGCCGTATTTGACACTTTGGAACATAGTGGAGTGCCAAAAATTACAATTTATTGTGTCGTCGTATATATTAGTGGAGTAAGGCCCAAGTGACATTCACCGTCAGTTTTCCATCCGGCCAAAATCGTCCATTCATCGTTCCGTCCGCAATCCGCAAGTCCCGTTGTTCTCAGCTGTTCGTGACGTCACGGGTCGACGACCGCACTCCTCGGGGTTCAAATTCGGAGTCGTTATCGCGTGACGTAATAAGCTGTGTGGAGCGAGCTTTAGTCTGAGAATAAAAAGTGACACATGTCAGTTGTGACGTTTTGTAAGTTGTGGTTAGACTGTATGCAAAATTGAATATAAGTTTTTATGTAATGTTTTAAAATAGTTAACTACAATAAATTTAAAGTACGTATTATGATTATTTTTAGTATTTTTTACGAATTCTTAGGTAAAATATGAACTAAAATTTAATTTAACCCTTTAAATACTCAAAAAACATTACATGGCCATGGGGCTTTTATTTATATAATACGTTATTCATATATTCAGAACAAAATAAAGAAAAACAACTTAATATTAACATGAATGTGTAACGCGGCATAATGTAACGGTAATCCATGCTCCAAACTGGTGCAGGTTGTAAATAGAAGTTATTTTTGGCTGAACAAATTGTATCGTTAAATTGCTTGGAGATTTATAAATAAATGTCATTCTGACGTTTGAGTATGGCGGGAGTTTATCATGTAGAGATCGCGCCACATACGGTGGCAGTTGGAGGCGTCGCCACAGTCGCGTAATTCAGTGTTACCAGTAAACACGCCAAAACTAGCACTCACTGTGCCATACGGCTCGAAACATTATAGGTTTCATTTGTAACGATCTTTGGTTGCAGAGCTATAAACTCAAATAAAACAAATTAATATATCAAAGTCAAAATATGTTTATTATACTATTTCAAACATGATTAATAATTAACGGGACTTATCCTTCTTATTATATATTACATATATTATGTGTTCCTTCACTCTGTCCGCAATAGACCGTTTAGTCTGTTCGACATAGGATTTCCCACAGCTGCAATCAATCTTATACACACCCTTATATCTTATATCATGAGTATAAATCGCGAATCTCTTAAAACTATTATTTCAAACATGGCACTGAGCATTGTCTTTACATATTTTTTACCGAGGTTAGATCAGCGGAGACCCTAGCTTGGAGAAGAACTAACAAGAAACTCCGGAAATCAATTTATTATAATCACCCTTAACAAACATAAAAATTACAAAGAGTGGGCAAAAAACACAACGCTGGTAATACTAAATTTACTTTTCATACAAAATAACACGCAATGGCGGAAACGTCAAATTTAGTTCCAAGTTTGGCTACTGCCACCGTATGTGGCGGGTACTCTAGAATGCTAACTATTTGTTATAAAAAAACTAGATTATAATTGCGAAAGTCTCTGACATTATATAGTTTATTAGGTTTATTAGGAATTATATAGTAGTGAATTCAACAAAATGATAAAATATCTCTATCTAGAATAAATTGTATTTCATTTAACCATATTTCACTGACTCTTCTGAATTACGTAAATGAACTATCGAATCTCTTAATCTCAAGAAATATTTATAATGCTTTTGACACTTAAATAACAATATTAATAATAATATTTTCACGTATTAAACTATCAACATAATATAATAATTAAGTACATAAGGAACCATATCCTGATAACTTATTACCATTAAGAACATAACTATTATATTATAAATTTCAATGATTATCATTAAAAACCATTACAAATTGTTTATTTAACCTTCTTTTACAACAAATCAAACAGAATCGCATCTATTTACCCAAATCAATTCCCAACTAACATAATACACAAAAAAACAATTTAAGTCTTCCACATAACTTACATGCTATCAATTATTAACTTAACGTGAAGAAATATGATTAGTAATCTGCCTGGTTGTGTCACATATTACGCCACGTGAAGTAAGGAAGTTCGTTGGCCGACATTGTGATATATATGTATGTGTGTCTGCGGACTAATGAAGAAATGGACTGAAAATGGTGGCCAATTTATGTGCTACTGTCAGTTATTTAGGTCTTTGGGTATTCATATATATACTTATAACAGCTATGCTGAAGTAAAGTAATTTTTAACACTTCAAAAATGGTACTTACATAAATAATAAACGTGAACTTGGACGGTGAATCTCCAAAATTTTTCTTCGTGTTGTAAGAGAGAAATAAAGGAAATTATGTATTTTTAGTATAAATGGATGGTATTACTGTCTTATGTATTGTTTTCTAATCTATGTGATGCTAAATGTGACTTATTAATTATATTACTATTACGTTCTATCAACTCTTTCTCAATACAAATGCTTAAATACAAATGAAGTAATGAAATTATATAAATGATACACATCTTAATCACTACTTTCAATCCCATTCTTCATTAGAAACAATAACTTAAGCATAAACTTAACAAAAACATACGCGATCACGCACGCGCTCAACTTAGTAATAATATTTGTATTCCAAAGATCTTTCTTATCATTTACGCTAGGATTTATGAAGCGTAAAGCTGTGATAGACTGGGACTAGTGCAAGATGCAACCAGCTGGTTTATTCTTCATGTACTTTGATTGAAGTTAATTTTTACTATAAAAAGTTATGTGGTCTTTAAAGTACTTTGTAATAACGACACTCACCTATAAATCTAAACTTCTTTATAACCTGTGTTATATTTCAGTAACAATACCTTAATTTATTGTAAATAATAATTTATTATTGTAAATTAGATGTTTCAAAGTATCATTGAAGTTAAGTTAAAGTATCTATCATTTAGTTACAACTTTGAAAACAAAAATCCACGTCATATACAGTCCCTGTGATAAAGTGATAAATTTGCCGCTTACTAATATAGTACTTATACACTAACTATATTATACTATATAAAGACTAAAACGTACCCATATATCACTCAATTTTCTTAGTAATATAATTTCTTACTTACAAAATCCCTTTTAGGAATTTGTGTTAAAACAATTCCTTTCAATATAGACAGACACCTACAAAAAAAATCTGACTCAATTTTAGCATACTTCATTGGTTCCTAACTCATATTCTAAAAGATCCCATTAACCCCAAGTACCTTAGTCACTTACGACATTCTGTTAAGAACGGCAGCTAGTTACCATTCTACTAACGTCCACGCTATCACGTGACTATCACAGAGGTAGTCAGTATCAATTCAATAATGCGTAGAAAGGGAGTCATGAGTATATATTGGTATATACTGGAGTACAAATTTTCGTTACCCACGCCACGAGTGAATGAACGGCCTTGTGGGGTCAATGACCTGAACCCAAAATGGTCATTCTGTTCATAATGGGAGGGTGTTGCCAGATTTGTACTCCATTGATACCGTGCTATGGTAGGAATGGTTTACTATGGTAGGAATGTTTACTACTATGGTAGAACTAAGATACGTTGACCTCTTGTTTTAATGGATGTAGAATGGATATTGTTTTGGTACTTCAAAGAAAGTGTATTGTGTGTTTTGTTGATGATTTTAGTGTGTTTATGTGTATTTAGTTATTTTGAAGTATTAATGATTTTAGTATTAATGAAAAAGTACAAATAGATTTTTTGTTCTAATAATTTTGTACGATAACATTAAATTAGTAAAAAAAGTAGTTTTTGGTAAAATTATTCATTAAAGATTAAAGCTGTTGTAACCGTATTTATGTTATTTTCTTTAAGACATTCCTTACTAATTATTAATCAGAATAATAGTAAACTTGGCATGTTGTAATAGATCCAGTGCTATATTTTTCTTACACAGTCTCTAAATAAGAATCTACTAATCAATTTTCCATTTACCTTTAATCATCTTATTCTGAAACCCAGAACAAATAATATATCAACAACAACATTATCATTGACACAAAAGAGTATTTAGAGATCGCGCCACATACGGTGGCAGTTGGAGGCGTCGCCACAGTCGCGTAATTCAGTGTTACCAGTAAACACGCCAAAACTAGCACTCACTGTGCCATACGGCTCGAAACATTATAGGTTTCATTTGTAACGATCTTTGGTTGCAGAGCTATAAACTCAAATAAAACAAATTAATATATCAAAGTCAAAATATGTTTATTATACTATTTCAAACATGATTAATAATTAACGGGACTTATCCTTCTTATTATATATTACATATATTATGTGTTCCTTCACTCTGTCCGCAATAGACCGTTTAGTCTGTTCGACATAGGATTTCCCACAGCTGCAATCAATCTTATACACACCCTTATATCTTATATCATGAGTATAAATCGCGAATCTCTTAAAACTATTATTTCAAACATGGCACTGAGCATTGTCTTTACATATTTTTTACCGAGGTTAGATCAGCGGAGACCCTAGCTTGGAGAAGAACTAACAAGAAACTCCGGAAATCAATTTATTATAATCACCCTTAACAAACATAAAAATTACAAAGAGTGGGCAAAAAACACAACGCTGGTAATACTAAATTTACTTTTCATACAAAATAACACGCAATGGCGGAAACGTCAAATTTAGTTCCAAGTTTGGCTACTGCCACCGTATGTGGCGGGTACTCTAACATATATATACTAACGATTAAATTGCTTTAAAATTAACTGTCAGTCACAATCCGTCAGTCAACCCTAACCTCTCTCTCTTTTTTGTTGCAGCCCAAATAAACATTATCACCTAAACAAAAAATTATTGTACATATACATACTTACAATTAAATTGTAAACATTGTAACTGTCAGTCACAATCCGTCAGTCAACCCTAACCTCTTTCTCTCTTTTGTTGCAGCCCAAATAGAGATCATCCCTTGCAAGGTCTGTGGAGACAAGTCCTCAGGAGTGCATTATGGGGTCATCACGTGTGAAGGCTGTAAGGGCTTCTTCAGACGCTCCCAGAGTACAGGTCAGCTCTTTACATTCTTCCCTTAAGGTTATTTAGACTAGTGTTTAAGGTGTCTAGGAAAAAGTTATAGTACAGAGGTTATAAGTAGAAAAACATGGAAAAAATTATGATATAGTTAAGGCAAAGATTAGTAGATATACTTTTTTACTACTGTCATTTAGTTACAATAATAAGTTGACTGACATGTAGGGACTGACATAATTTTCACTGTAGAGTCTGTAATGACAAAATGAAAAGTGTTTGAGCTTTTGAAAGTTACTCGTAAAAAAAAGTATTAATACATAATCTTTGAATAGATGTCATTCAAAGTTAACTAAATATAAACATAGAAATTATTTTGTATACGGAAAAGTTAAATTTGTAAAGGAAAAGTTGTAAAGGAAAAGTTAAAAAGTAAAGTTGTAAAGGAAAAGTTAAATTTAAAAAAAAAACACTTATATAATTGAAAAGTGTAATTACGTTCTATGTGATCTCGAAATGCCCATATACTTGAATCCCTTTCGGGGAAAACCCATAGTCATTTTTAACATCATAAATCGAAACTACGATATCATTTCAACCTTTACTCTTTTAATAGCCTTTTACATTGGAGTAGACAAAGACCTCTAGAGACAATATTCCTTACTTTTACCTTCATTACTCAAAAGACTCTTAGTACCCTCCTATGACATACAGACACCCAGTTACCACTCCGTCATGTTGATAATATACTATAGTATATTCGCATTAAGAAAATAGTGACGTCATCATGTTCCCATGATTTAACCAATGACATTTCATAAGGGTTGTCTGTTATTGGTCAATGTGACTTGTTTTCTCATTAACTAACGTCGTTGGCCAGTTTGACTTCTGAATATCATGACGTCACTATTTACTTAACGCGAATAGACTATAGTACCCTCCTATGACATACAGACGCCCAGTTACAACTCCGTCACATTGATAATATACTAATGCACTCAATTCCTCAGTGGTGAACTACCAGTGCCCTCGCAACAAGGCGTGTGTGGTAGACAGAGTGAACAGAAATCGGTGCCAATACTGTCGCCTGCAGAAGTGTCTTAAGCTGGGAATGAGTCGCGATGGTAAGTTAGCTTTATATGTATATTTAATATTAAGGGCACTGTTACGCCAATTGAACTAGTGCCTTGGTAAGTTCATTTAAGACGTGTTAAGGATACTAGTTAATGTATATTTACCACATATATACACCATATATAATATTTTGACATTATTACACCAATTGAACTAGCCCCTTGGTAAGTACATTTAAGACTTGTGTTAAGGGTACTAGTCAACGTATATGTAAGAAATATATACATATTATATATAGATAAATACATATATAGCATATATAATCATCAATCTGACTGGAAAGCAGAAGAAAAGCGTATTTCTTAACTCTGCGTTCATCGTGAATGACACCCGGGCCTCATGATTAGCGTTTAGGTGCTTAATCAATCACCACGAAGGTCGTCAATAATACAAAATAAAAATACATTTGCAAAATGTACCGAATACGGTGAGGGAAAACATCCTAAACCTACTTGTTCTACGAACAGTTAATAGTTAGTGCTTGTAGATGGCGACACGGCTTACCATCTGTCACATTGAGTACTGACAATCTGGTTAACACGTGTGTTCGATGTGGCCATAGAATTACTACCTTCGTAATTGCGGAGATGCACACCTGAACCTCTGACTACTCCGCAAGGGTTAATTGTCGTGAACGCATCTTTTGGAGAGGAGACACGTTAATAGTCCATCGCCCAAAAGATTCTCTTAGGCTCCTTTGATATGCCCAGAAGAACTCTATCTTGTTTCTGATGACATACGTAAATCAAAATAAAGTTTTACCCCTCCATACGAATAATAAACAAATGAAGTACCTAAATCCCGAAGTTATTTAAGTGTTTCCTATAAAATATCGGGAAGAAAAGCAGCTAGTTAGCATTCTTTTTACGTCCCAGACTATAACGAGACTATTAAGTTAATATCTGAGAAATAAGGAAGCGATGCACGTGAGGTCGTCGACTCCTTATCAGTGGTTGATAAGAAATGTATTAAAGAAACAACGTTAGTAGAAATAGTGGAATTGGGTTGTTGCTTACCATATAAAATGTAGGTTTTAATTTTGTATTTGTTATTTAATATTAATAGTTTAAGACACTGTTACACCAATTGAACTAGCCTCGTGGTAAGTTCATTTAAGACTTGTGTTAAGGGTACTAGTCAACGTATGTTTAAGAAATACATATATTATAGTTAACAACCTGACTGGAAAGCTGTAGAAAAGCGTAGTTCTAAACTCTGCCTCCACCGGATCCCGGGATCTCACTATTAGCGTTCAGGTGGTTAACAAATCGCGCCACGGAGATCGTCATACATACATACACATATTTAACCCTATGAACATACACACCTCACCATCATACCGCGTACACCTTAAACAAACATTGGTGAAATGTTGTTAGCCCATCACCCAATAGATTCTATTTACCCCTAGTCCCTTAGTCGCCTCCTACGACATGCCGGGAAGAATGGCAGCTAGTTAGCATTCTTTTTCCGTAGTTCGGGAAACATATTTGTATTACTACATAGTATAAAACAAAGTTGCTTTTTCTGTCCCTATGTCCCTTTGTATGCTTAAATCTTTGAAACTACGCCACGGATTTGATGCGGTTTTTTTAATAGATTCAAGAGCAAGGTTTATATGTATTATAACATCCATTAAATAGTGGAGTAGGCTATATATTTTATACCCGTGCAAAGCCGGAGCGGGTCACTAGTATACAAATAAAAGACTATTGAGCGAAGTAAAAGGTTATATCACATCTGCGAGATAAACGATAGGTATGCTATCGTCTAGTATACGTAAGAGATTGGAGTTGTTCGTTACGCACGGTGCGCAATTGCGTAACACTACGTAATGATAGGGATGGGTAGCGTTGTCGATAATGTCGATAAATAATACGTAGTATTGTCGTGTTTAATAATATGAGAGGGAATATTGTGTAAAATAATGTACGTGTTAAATAACGCGTTTATTTGAAAAATATCTGTGGTAAAATAATCATTCAATTTCAATGAATAGAACCTTTATTCTGATGATAATAATGTACCATAATGTTTAATTTAAATAAATCTCGTGACCAAAATGCCTCCATTTTTTATGCAGTGGTCTCTCAATTTTTTGGCATAAGAGCAAAATACAGATAAAATGTCCTTATTCTATGAAAAACATTATTAAAATATAAAAAACATAAACAATAAAAGTCCGTTTTTCCTTAATTATTTAATCGTCATACATATTTTATAGTCTGTAATAGTCTCTATTCTCGAATAAGTTTGACAAGAATTCTATCGACAACTCCACACGGCCCCATCTCTACAGATTGTGCAATACAGCACTGCAAAGATAGTACAAGTATTATGCATTAATATTAGCGTGTACGTTTATTGCTCTTAAAAACTAGTTTCCCAGCTGTTTTTGTCGACTAGCGGCATCTATTGTCATTCTGTCGGATTCTTCACTTTATAAGTGGATGAACAGTATTATTTACCAGTATATCATACTGTACTAGTTATGTGAACCGTATTTATGTATATATTTACGGAGGGGCCGGCCTAATAAGACATATAACAGTCAGATAGACGCTATATTGAAAAAAGGTGACGTTAGGTGTACCTATAACCACCGAGTGTGTATGAGAAGGTGTATGAGTGTCAATGAGGCGAGTGGTTTGTCAGGATCGGGACAGATGGGGATCTTTGATCTCTACAGGGAAGTGGGTGTGATGTGTATGTATGTATGTTTTGAATATGGATACGTAAGTAGCTTATCATCTGATAGATTGCATTTAGCCTTAATCCCTTAGTCACCTCCTATGATATGCAACGGGAAGAACGGCAGCTAGTTAGTATTCTTTTTACGTACATCAACTATTATAAAATATTATCACTATCACTACATATTATAAAACAAAGTCGCTTTCTCTGTCCCTATGTCCCTTTGTATGCTTAAATCTTTGAAACTAAGCAACGGATTTTGATGCGGTTTTTTTTAATAGATGAGTGATTCAAGAGGAAGGTTTATATGTATAATAACATCCATTAAATATCCTGAAGTGCGATGCCGGAGCGGATCGCTAGTATTAGTATATGCGTAACAACTCTGCAACAAAATTCTTTTTGTTACAGGACTTTTAGGAACACTAAACTGAATCTAGATTTACGACTTCTAGGAAATAGATGGTCTTGCTTTTTATTACTGGTTTCTATGGGTATTGTTGACTATATAACCATACAAACATACATACACATCACGCCTGATTCCTTGTAGAGGGGTAGGCAGAGATCACGGATCCCCATCCATCCCGATCCTGACAGACCACTTTCGTTGCATTATATAACTATTGTTAAAGGTTACTCATATACATATACAAAAATTCACGTATTTTCATCCCTTCCGGGGTAGACAGAATCTTAGAGACATTATAATATCTGCTAGGTCGCGTTGTAGCACAAATATTGAGGTTTTCTGTCAAATGTAACATAGGTGACACGTTGCTAGCCCATCGCTTAATTAATTCCATTTACTTTTAATCCCTTAGTCGCCTCCTACGACATATCGGGAAGAACGGCAGCTAGTTAGCGTTCTTTTTTATATGGTTTATATAATATGGAATAAAACAGATTTTGTCATTATATAACAATATGTATTACCTAATACATATTTTGTAATATCCTTTAAGTTTATCAGAAAATATGTATGTATGAACTAAATGCTACCATAATCGCATTAGCTAGGAAAATTTCCATACAGCCAAGCGTGAATAATTCCTTTTTATTATTTTCTAAGCCTCAATAAATTCCTAGAAAAGTCAAAACGTGTCATAGGCATAAAAATCGGGCATAAAACATTTGTTAAAGCCATTCTTTGTTTCAAAAAAGCGTATTTAGACCGACGACCTAGGACCAACATAACATGGTCCTTGTCATCTAAGCTGCTCATACAAAACAGAGCTCAAGCTTATCTGGTCGTAACACAGTTCAATGACCTCTTAGGAATATGCACGCCGAATTTTGACAGCGCTAAGCAGCCGATTAAAATGGTCGGTGCGTACGTGAAAAATGAAAACGAGTTGAACATTCTTGATTTGGACGGGTTATAAACGGTTATACTGCGTCACACCGGTTTCGTTCGTACCTAGTCGTTTTGTGGGTGTGTGCTTTAGGCGGACGGTAGAGGGCGCGATGGGTATTTTAGTATTTAGTTGTGTTTGTTTTAATCTAATAATATATATTTGTGATTTTATTGTTTGTTAATAATCGCTTGAGGAATTATTTGAGTAATTTGAGGTCTTATCCTAAAATTAATTTTTAAAGTTACATTAGCTTTCTAATGGAAGTCAGTCATAAAATTGGTTGCAATTTTTGTGTCAATTATATAAGTATTACACGTTCGTTTTAGTTCACATTAAAACTGTCAATAATATTCTAAGATCAATTGGGCGATGGGTTAGCAACCTGACACTAATGTTCCTTAGACATCAATACCAATGTTCATACTACAAAGCGATTTAGGACATACTATATCTCCGAGGATCTTCCCAACCCGAAAGGGATTAAAGGACATATATGTATGTACTTATCTACAATAAGAACATGTATCATACAATGTATGTATGTATATATATATATATAATACTAGCAACCCGCTCCGGCTTCGCACGTGTATAAAATATATAACCTACTCCACTATTTAATGGATGTTATTATACATATAAACCTTCCTCTTGAACTCAATCTATTAAAAAAAAACCGCATTTAAATCCGTTGCGTAGTTTCAAAGAGTTAAGCATACAAAGGGACAGAGAAAGCGACTTTGTTTTATACTATGTAGTGAAATACATCCTAAATATCAACACTAGTCGTATCGCCGCATATGTAGACAGCCTTAGCGACGTCATTCGGTGTAGCGGGTTCGAGAGTTCGTTGTCCCAGTCGGCACTATGCCAAGCCAATGAACGAGCACACAGATAAAAGTTACACACACACATACACACATACATATATGTGTATGTGGAACGGAATAGAGCAGAAGGTTCGCTTGGGTGATAGGGGAAAATGTAGGGTGTTGGTTTGTTAGTGATTGGGAGTGAATAAAGGTTCTGTGTTTGTGTGTAGATATATGTTATGTTATACATGTGTTGTATGTATGTTTTGGATAGGTGAATAGGGTAAAAAGATGATAAGTATTTTTTAATAAAAAAAAAAACACATTACAATTTTTACGTAGAATAAAATTTAACGAAAATTTATGATTAAAAAATTAAGGTTAGTTTTGTAAACTAAGCTACGAGATTCGATGAAAAAGGATTTTATATAAAAGAAAATTAAATTGCGTATAAAGATACAAGTAGTGGGGAAGTAATATGTATATACTATTTTATAGTAATATAATATCAGTGACAAATAATTTACTCTCCGTAAATAAACTCTATTAAACTCTAATGCCTTCGTTTTGTTACCTGATACAATAACTATATACGATATGTTATACGGCAAGAAATCAAAAAAAAACACGAAACTTTCTGAATTAAATTAAACTAAATATAGTCTAAGCAAAATCTAAAACATGTTAATCACCAGACACGTAAACTAAATAATTATTCCTTCTAAGTGAAGAACAGAAGAGCATATAAGAGATGGTTAATGGGTGTTAAGCAAGAGAGATTTGTCACCCGTTCCAGGTGGCCTAATAGTCTCTGCCTTACCTTAGAGGCGTAGAGGCGTGTTTATATGTACATATTAAACGAAGCGAACCTTCTGGTTGTTCCACATTGCGTGCCCAGTCATGCACAAGGAAAGGCATCTAGTTATACAATGTAACACTTTTTGTGTCATACATAACGCACTCCGTGGAGAAATGTTACGTCATATGTCGCGTAGACGCTAGCGCTGAATTTGCGGTGTCGAGTAGCGGTACTAAATTGCTACGATTTTTGTTTTGGTTAACTTTATTGATTGGTTTTGTTAATGTTGGAATGTTTAAGTGTGAGGTTAGGTAGGAATTGATAGTGAGAATATTGTATTTTAATAGATTTAGGATATAACCATACGGAAAAGTTACTCAAACACCTTAAGTAAAAGTCGTAGTATATATTCATATAGCATAATTTTCTATATTTCATTAAAGAAAATATATAAACCAGCCTTTTTATTGTTGTATATAACGTGTCAGGTAAACCATACGAGTATAGTCACTTCAACCTTTTAAAGGCGTTTTAATGTCATATACTATCTACTACGATCCAATATTAAGGCATATTTTACACAATCCCTAATTTTATCCGAAAAATGTTTTTAAATTGTAATTACTTAAGCATTGGCAAGCTTAAATTTTCGTTTAAAGCTCTTAACCATTAACCGCGATAGTCTGGGACGTAAAAAGCAAGCAAATTAGTTGCTTTTCTTCTCGGCATGTCATAGGAGATGACTAAGGGATTAAGGCTATTGGATCTATTGAGCGATGGATCTAACCTGTCACCAATGTTCTATATGACATCACAATAATAATAATAATATTATTTGGACATTATTACACCAATTGAACTAGCCCCTTGGTAAGTACATTTAAGACTTGTGTTAAGGGTACTAGTCAACGTATATTTAAGAAATATATACATATTATATATATATAAATACATATATAGCATATATAATCAACGACCAGACTGGAAAGCAGTAGAAAAGCGTAGTTCTTAACTCTGCCTCCACCGGGAATCGAACCCGGGACCTCACGATTAGCGTTCCGGCGGCTAACCGATCGCGCCACGGAGGTCGTCGAAACAACCCAATACGTCACAATCCCAATATTCATGCTAACAAGTGACCTTAGAGATTATTTTGGTGTCTCTAAGTGCACGTTTCAATAAATCTTTAATGTACGTTTATTAGTACCTCTAATACAAATCTATACTGACCTTAACTTACTAGTTAAAGAGCGTCCCAAAGACAAAAAAACTTTGCGGGTTAGTCAGAGATCCAAGTGTCCATCTCCGCAATTGCGAAGTAGAGTTTACCAGATAGTCAGTACTCAATGAGACAGGTGGTCAGCCATGTCGCCATTTACAAGCACTAACTATTACTTGTTAGCGAAACAGGTAGGTTTCCCTACCGGTAACCGTAGTATACGACGCATTTCATTAATGTATTTTTATTACGAAAATGTACATAGAAATTCATTAAACTTAACGTCAACTTAACATGCTCAAACGAGATTTTAACTCTGTACTGACTGATACAGAGCCCAAAACAACTGTACGTCGAATAGTGTCCCAAATTTTTTTATTTATTTATTTATTTTCAAGCAACAAACAGTCGTTTACAGAATTTTTTACTTAAGAATAGCTTTCTTATATTTTAAACCTATAGTGCCGTAACTATGACATATAACTTTAAATTAATATACATGTGATCCTGTTACAGTGACAAATCATGTAAATATTAATTTTAGCCCCTTTTTAACCCCTCCCCTTTCCAGCCGTGAAGTTCGGCCGCATGTCGAAGAAACAGCGCGAGAAGGTACAAGAAGAGGTGAAGTACTACCAAACGCAGAAGATGGAGCAGAATATGGCGGCTCCAGACTCCGTGTACGACGCCCAGCAGCAGCAGACTCCTACCAGCAGTGACCAGCTGCATAGACACTATAACAGGTGAGGGAGTATGTGGGGTATGTAAAAAGGGGGTATGGAATATGAGGGGTATGGGTTCGTTATGTATAATGTCTCTAGTTATTTTTAAAGACTCGTGTTTTGCTGTGAAACACCGGGTTGTATCGAGAGAAAATTAAATAAAGATATAGATACTTTTATATAACTTGACGTTTTGACCCAGTTGCATAGGTCGTAGTCGTGGGTTTCCAGGGTCATATTTCTATTCCAATTTATAGTGATAGGACCCGGTCTCATTTAGTAAGAATATAATGTCTCTGTGAGATAGGATAGAGACGTATTATGGACAAGTATATTAATGATCTTAATTTATCCTGGTTTTCTGTAGATAGATAGGTACATAGGTGAGATAGGTAAGACGTGTACGACTTGTAATGACAAAGATAAATAAATATAATTGACACATTGTAAGAGTAAGCTACAAATGAAAATAGACAAGTAATTTTATCCCATCTGGATATACCTATAGAATCTCAGAGACCCAATATAACTTTGGTACTTTTAACATTACTATCGGGGCCGTGATTGCACTCAAACGATACATTAAAACCTAGGTCCATCTAAAGAGACAGTATTTGTGAATAAAATGGACTCTGTCAGTGAAATAAAACTTTGTAGTGAGCAAAAATCTTCGTAGATACAAACTAAGTATGTTTATAGATTAGTTTGGCCAACAGTATTAAAATTTCTACATTTTTCCTTGAACAAGAGATTAAATATAACATTATTGTGTATATGACGATTAAGGGTGAGAATAAAAACAGCACTGTAAATTCAGGTACAGGGTGCCGTTAAAACTGCCTATTAACCGTTGTGTTACACATTTCTCTCAGACAAGTCGAGGAACATATTTCTTACCTATATACTAGGAAGCCATAAAAACTCCCGTAAGTCTTCAGTAAAAATTAACACCCAGTACCGTATAGCGTCACATACTGGCACAGAATCTGTCTCTAACCGTACCGAGATAGGTGACTTCAATAGCATTTTTCTCCATACCAACCCAATTCACACTGGAACAAACAGTACCCGCAATTAACTTACAGTTAGGGCCAAGCGACATCTGTGAGTGAAAAGCAAAAACTAGACTTTCATCCGTCGTTTTCCCGTCTCGTCGCTCGATTCTCGTAACTCATTCATTTATTCGTAACGTCGGTATACCGTTATGGAGTCGCTCGTGGTCGTCGTAAACTCGGTTTATTTTCAAACAGTAGCTAGATTTTCTATCTGTGTCAACGGTGCATGGTCTGTCATTACTTTAACGGTACAGCGGGAGACTGACTGACTGACGTCTAACGGTACGCTAATGCCATCTAGTATTGAGTAGCGGTACTTGGCGATTAATTTCACAATTTTTTACCCGTTTATTGTTTTTGAGATGCAGTTAGATGCAACGGTTTGATGAGACGATTCCCCAGTAGAGGTTGTAACGGACTTTCGGTTAATGAATTATCAATCATCTCTTTAATGCAATGTCAGTTAGTGTAGTTTAATGAGGGAATCAATGTTAGATTTGTAGAAGGAATTAATCTTATCTACTTTATAGTCTATAATTTTATCACTCACTAGTCCCAATTTTATTTTAGAATCAAGTGTTTACTGCACTTGTTACTTAGACATGACGTATTCAAACAGACGAAATTTGATGCAGTAAAAAGGTGCTGGTTAAATATCGTTTATTAATGGCCTTATATTTATGAATTAAGGTAGCCAAAACATAAATTGTGTTCATTGGTCACCACATCTAATGATTAAACCGACCAAAACATAATATTGTATTATCCAATTTAGTTCTTAAATCCACATTATCACTTTTCCTACCCTGCGTGCCAAAAATTGTTTTATCATTTCTAACCTGTTCTCTATCCCAAAACTCTTCCTTTCTCTTCTATTCTAACATCTTCTTCTCCATTCCAGCTACCCAGCCTACGGCAGTCCACTGTCTCCTTACGGATATCACAATGGAGCTCAATCCCTGACTCCGAACATGGGTATGCAGCCACAAGCTCCCCAAACCTACGATGGTTCAGCCGACTACGTTGACTCTACAACCACTTACGAACCCAAGCCGACCACTGGATTTCTGGACACTGACTTTATTGGACATGGTAAGTGGAATTGAAATAGTTTCTAACTATGTATTACTAGAATTAATAACTACTATTAGAGAATTCAAACGATATATAATAACTATCGTATTTAAGGAATTACTTTATGAAGAATTTATAAGTATAGTTTTGGAAGAAATGCAAATTAATGATAGGTAGGTGGGTTTGATAATTGATTTGGATTACGGATATATATATAAAGTTTGAAATTAGTAGACAGATATTGGCATAAGCACTTATGGTACTGACATAGATGATAGAAAACTCCGTTCATTTGGTTTTAGGTATTGGAAGGTCCTTAACAGTAACGTCTAGTAGATCTTGATTTATGAAACTGCTCGATTATGTTTATCGCAAAATATATTTTTACAATAATAATTAATATACTTAAGAATATAGGTTTCATTAAGTCATCTAGGCAGTCTACTACCTTCTTGTAATTAAAAAAGCACATAACTTTCATCATAAATAGGCATGTAATCTAAATATCACCAAAACCTTAAACAACTAGAGAAATACATGTATCTCTTTCCAACCGTAGAGGAGCAAAAAGGCCAGACTCCCCGAGCCGGTACCTCTACATCAAACGCCAATCGACAAGCAACCACCGAAAGACGCTTAGAATACGACAGATTCGAAGACCGAATCCAATCACCAATGACAACAGGCGTCATCAACATAAAACAAGAGAATTCTGACACTTCAATCGCAGTGGAAAACATGGTACCCAGCTATGTGGACTCGACGACATTTCTGCATAGTCCCACGAATATTCACAGCCCTTTAGATATGCATAATTCGGTGCTGGTCAACCAAAGTACTGTGTCACTAAATAGTGATGAACTGAGCTCGGAGGATCTCACGTCGAGTAGTGGTCAAAGTAGGTTTGACCCCTTGACCAATATGACAATGAGTAACCTGGGAATGGTCAATCCGAACGCGGTATCGAACAGGAGACACCAGAGTTCGAGTCATGAAGAGGACAGTGAAATGCCGAGTGAGTTTGATGTAGAAATGGAGTTTCGATTTGGTTTTGCTTCGTTCGATTTTGCACTTTACTTGTGAAGAGATTTCAGTTTTTAGACACTTTTGTTATTTTGGTTTCGTTGCTATTTTTAGATTGTTTATGTGCTATTTTGTAGTTTATTTTGTTCAACTATAAGTTTATTAGGTTTTCAGTATTGCTACACAGATTACAGCGTTTTTTTTTCTGTAATTAGTTATTATTTAATATCAGTTATTTAGATATAAGACTGTATAGATATAAGACTGTTAGATTTAACTTTTTTCATATTGATCTTAAAACATATCGTGGTTAGATTCATCGTATAAATTATACGTTCTATACAAACACTCACGGTTAAGTAACAAAAAGTATTCCGTCTTCCATTGACCATGGGCAATAATGGTTAAATAAGACTCATGACAGTCAGTTAAACGCCATATTGAAAAATGCTGACGTTTGAAGTACCTATAACCACCGAGTACGCCTAAGGAGGTATATGAATGTCAACGAAGCAAAGATTTATCAGGATCAGAACAGATGGGGCTCGTGTCTCTCTCTGCCTACCCCTCTGGACATAGAAACGAGTATAATGTGTGTGTATGTATAATTATCTATATATGCAATCAAGCATCTAACAACAAGGTTATCAAATACCTACTGTAGTTATTTACTAACTACCTACTTAGTAACTGACCAATCTAACAAAGCACTCTTCATTCCAGCTGAAGGAGACATCAGCAAGGTGCTTGTGAAGAGTTTGGCTGAAGCCCACGCGAACACCAATCCAAAACTGGAGTTCATTCATGAGATGTTCAGGAAGCCACCAGATGTGTCTAAGTGAGTATTCATATACACAGGTGCCTTTTTTGGGTATTTCGAACGAAAAGTGAAAGGGATATAAGTTTTTTTGGGTGATATTGAGTGTTTTTTTTTTGGTATTTCGTAAAAAATCGATACTGGATAATAAGTAGTATTGGGTGGATTTATTTGATATATTAACCACTATCAAAACTTATAGTTTTTGAATTTATATCTAATAACAAACTAGAAATATGCGTACGCAATATTGAAGGAAGCTGATTTTTTTTATTACACATGTCAAACCTTTCCAGAAAAGTCCGAGGATATGAAATTAGCAACTGCTATTTAAACTGACTAGTTAAATAGACACAATAGAACTGATACATTTCACAATTAATTATATTTTTTAACTATGTTATTTATATGAGTTATACCTATACTAGTGACCCGCTCCGGCTTCGCACGGGTATGAAATATATAGCCTACTCCACTATGTATTGGATGTTATTATACATAGAAACCTTCCTCTTGAATTACTCTATCTATTAAAAAAACCGCATAAAAACCGATGCTTAGTTTCAAAGTTTTAAGCATACAAAGGGACATAGGGACAAAGAAAGTGACTTTGTTTTATACTATGTAGTGATAATAATTTTCCTTTACAGGCTGCTATTTTTCAACTCGTTGACCTACGAAGAGATGTGGCTGGACTGCGCAGACAAGTTGACCGGCATGATACAGAACATCATCGAGTTCGCGAAGCTCATCCCTGGGTTCATGAAGCTGCACCAGGACGACCAGATCCTGCTGCTCAAGTCTGGTGAGTTAGGATTTAGTGTCTCTACAATTTAGGAGTAGATAATTTGTGGACACTACGAACCATAGGTAATTTATGGGCACTACGAACCAAAAGTTTACTTGATAGTCAGCGTATCTTTTCTCATTATGTTTAACCCTATGTACTGTTATGTGTGAAAAATAAGGAAATTGGGAAAATTTACTTCTATACATAAAAGATAAAGAAGAGAAAAAAAGAGAAAGAGGAGTAGTAAGAGGTTCTGTGTACATTTTTGTAATAAAAATACATTTACGAAATGCATCGAAGATAATATTCAGTGCTTGTAAATGGCGACACTGGTTACCACCTGTCACATTGAGTACTGATTAACACGTGGGTTCAATGTGGCCATAGAATTACTACCTTCGCAATTGCGGAGATATACAACTGAACCTCTGACTACGGATATAGAGAGGTCCTGTCGTTTGTCTTTTGTTTAAAATACTTTATGATCTTCAAACAAACCAAAGTCAAAAGCGTTCACGACCATTAACCCATGCGGGGTAGTATTATGATCTTTTGCTATATCAATAACGTTACCATATCTTGCAGGCTCGTTCGAGTTGGCCATCGTGCGCATCTCGAGACTGATCGACATCCAGAGGGACCAGGTGCTGTACGGAGACATCGTGCTGCCCATCCGGGAGTGTCTGCATGCACGGTAGGCATCTATAGTTTAGCTTAGCATACTGCTAGTATAGTTTTTTTATGAGATTCCCATGAGAGACATTTTATAAGAAAACGGGACGTATATACCTCTCTGATGGTGCCTCTCCGACTAACGAAGGTTGGCAGTCACTTTGGCAAATTCAGTCCGATCCCTGGCGAGATGGGACAACTCGGCGGCGCTCTTGATTTGGACGTATAGCTACGGACTTACAATTGATTGGACTTAACATGTCATACATAGATTAACTTAATGGTGTTATAAGATATTTATAAGATCATCAGCTGATGTAACGGTGGCATTCAGCATAATGGTATCTATACTAATACCATCAAGTTTCATCCTAAATACTGAGATGTAAAACCATGCTAAAGACCCTCTTTCTTAGCATGTCGCAGAAAGCGACTTAGGTACTAGGGATCAATGAAAGCTTTCGCTTAATGGGCTAACAACCTCTCATCAATGTTTAATATGAATGCCACTTCAATATTCATTCTAAAAGTTACTTAGGATACGTTATCGTGTCTCAAAGGTTCAATCCATCCCGAAAGGGTTTAAAGAACATGAATGTATATGTTATATGTGATCAGTTGTTCTTATGATGATTAATAAGTAGCGGGACTTAATAAGTTTTTATATAATAAAGTTACCTTTATTAACCCGACGTTTCGGCTACGTTGCAGCAGCCCTGGTCACGGGCAGACTGTTCTTATGATGTCGTAAAAAGTAAAGCTTTTGTTAGTGATAGTATACTAGTGTCCTACAAGCTTCTTCTCTATTCCAGTGACCCACGTGACCAAGCCCTGATCGTGGGCATCTTCGACGCAGCCAAGTCCATCGCCAGACTGAAGCTCACGGAGACAGAGCTGGCGTTATACCAGAGCCTGGTGCTGCTGTGGCCAGGTGGGTATCATGGAGGTATGGGGGGATGAGAAGTAGATAAGTTGGTAGTGGAGGGGAGTGAAGGAAACTGGGGGTTTTTGGGCAGATCTTTATTAATGGTCAATAGTTAAGATTAGTTATATGGTATGTTAATTTGTCCCCAATATTTTATATAGTGCTGTAAGTTTTAAAGATATTTAATAAAAGGTTCTCTATTGTGAATGTACATTTTTTGAATCAGTCCGATATATAAAATATCCTTAAAAAGAATATGTCTTTTATATTCCCAGAATGTAATACACTTAAATCAGTCTATGGTTTTGAATTCTCAAAGACCTTGACAAAGTATCTATCCCCCTTTACTCTATTCTGATAAAACTTGTACTTTGAGAGACACTTATTACCTAAACCATTCCTTTCAACCCCCCTTTACCTAACCTCCTTACTTCCAGAACGTCACGGCGTTCGTGACAACCCAGAAATCCAGTGCCTCTTCAACATGTCAATGGCGGCGATGCGACACGAAATTGAGACCAACCACGCGCCGATCAAGGGTGACGTCACAGTGTTGGACAACCTGCTAGCCAAGATTCCGCAGTTCAGGTAATACCTACTTAAGATGTACCTTTGTTAGCTGTTGGGACGTAAAAAGAATGCTAACTATAGTGTATTCGCGTTAAGAAAATAGTGACGTCATGATATTAAGAGGTTAAACTGGCCAATGAGACGTTAGTTAGTGAGAAATAAATTCTTAATGACCAATCACAGACAACCCTAATCACGTCTCATTGGTGAAGACGTGATGAACTTGATGACGTCTCTATTTTCTTAATGCGAATATACTTTAAATATATACCTGTGCTGGGACGTAAAAAGAATGCTAACTAGCTGCCGTTCTTCCCGGCATGTCATAGGAGATGACTAAGGGACTTGTCAATGGAATCTATTGGGCGATAGGCAGTCAACTTGTCACCAATGTTCCATATGACATCAAAACCCTAATATTCATGCTAATAGGTGACTAAGAATATGTTTTCATGTCTCCAAGGTTCGGTATATCCTGAAAGCGATTAAAGGATGTGAATGTTATGTATGTAAAAGCCCTTTAAGGGTAGTTACAGGTTGAATTTCAGACTATTGATTAATCTTTACGCGTCAGGAGTTCAAAAGTCCACTTTTAAATGAGTATTGGGATGGGTTTTCACACTAAAACTACTTTTACCTGGATAGTCAATATCCAACGTGATAAGTGGTAGATCATGCCACCACATACAATTAGTCATTGTAATCTATTTCGAGACATAGAGAGGTTTCCTTGCCATGTTTTTTCTCAATGAAGCAGTGATTCATTTCTTAATTTGCTTTAATTGCGTAAACTTAAATAGCAATTCTAAATTCCACTGGATAGAGATTTAAAATTGAACCACCTAATACGAAGGTTCAATTCCCTACTATTTACCTAATACGTTGTGTTATTGTAATTTGAATATTAATGGAAGGTTGCTTCGTTATTACCTTATGTAGATAACTAAGTTTAAACTCCTCTTTTCCCATATTTCCAGAGAGCTATCCATCATGCATCTGGAGGCTTTATGTCGCTTCAAGGCTGCCCACCCTCATCACGTGTTCCCGGCGCTATACAAGGAGCTCTTCTCCCTCGACAGCGTGTTGGACTACACCCACGGATAGAGGGCGCTACTGGAATGACGTGTTTAGGCAACTGGAAACTGTTTTGTCTGTAGACTGTTTATAAACAACCCTAGGGTTTAAAAAAGTCTGACTCGGTTATAGGATGATAAAGTCTGATAAAGACTTGTAAATCTAAATGTTTGTGTGAGAGATTTTCCATTTCATCCGATGAGGGTAGATACAATTTTCGAACAGCGCCATCTGGGTTTAGTTTCGCGAACTTTCTAGTGATTGACTGGGAAGCGGGTATGATAGGATTACCTACTGTCCCGATGCGATGTTTTCGTCGAAGCTAACCTGGTGCCTACAGTCACTTTGAACACTCCAAAACACTTGCCAGTTACGAGAAGACATTTCATTTCATAACAACAACTGATTCAATGGGATTCTTCAGTTCGATCTCATTGCCTCACCGAAACGCCGAGGCTTGACTGAGTACGGACTTTTGCAAAGACTTATTATAACCATAACGTTATAGGTAATAAACGTAAAGATGACGTGACGTTATGATTATTAACTCGAAACTTCAGAGGCCGTTTTTTTGTATAATTGTTAAACTATTTAAATGCATAGAGGTGAATAGTATATAATATACTTTTTAGATTGTTATAAATATGCGCCCGCGCAATGTTACTTGTCAGATTTTATTTTATATTATCTATCTCTTTTTAGTAGAGGAAAAACGGTCGCGTAGTTTCGTTAAATATAAATTATAATTTAAATCGTATTTCTTTAAAGTACATTTAATTATATTTAACACGATATAGAGTATGGACGATTGATTTCGTTTTAATGTAAAAACTGCAACATATGTTTTATATTTACGCTTCATTAAGCTACAAATGAAATTATACTATCGTTTGTTATGTGAGAAACTTGTTCGCGATTGGCTATACAAAATCAGCAATGGTACAAACACAATGTTTTACTTATATGTACGATCGTCGAGTCGAACTTAATCATTTTGTATATGACGAAATATGAAATATAATGAGAAAATAATAATAGAAATAGGACTTTAATAAGTTAAAAGAGAATTATTGTAGAATATAATAGAGACACAATAATTGTTTTTACTCTTACGTCTGTTTATAGGTTACATGTTTTAACAGTTTTTCGCCCCGTTTTCAAAGAGACTATCGACGTGTTATTTATTTCAAATGATTATTGATTATTGACGTTTTCTTCTATTTAGGTATTAGTTTTTATTAAGTTATAAACTTTAAGACTCTCGATACTGCCCTTTTGTATTTTTTAATTTTCGTTTTTAAACGAACTTGTTTGTAAGAATACAATAATGTAATGTATGCTTAAGTCAGTGAAACCGTGCAACAAAAAGGTTTTATCCAGGAACATAAAACGCGACTTATCTTCCCTTAAGAACAAACAATTATTCGGTACTTTAAACATTTAAATTTAGCAGGCAATTTTTCACCTTTCAACGTTTTGTTTGATCTCAATTTCGTCCCATTTCAATGAAGCATAAACCATCATTTTTTATCATTTTATGCATCCCTTTTTTATTAAGAACCGACTGATTTGCAAGCATAATAAATAACGTTTCATCATTTTTTACTTTTCCCTACTCAAATTAATAAGGGAGTTTTAAATTAAATTTAATAAAGCAATGATTTTCAGTATTTTTCACTATGAATCGAGATTATATACACTAACTTCCCTGACAGATATTCAGAAAGAATTGTAACTTTCCTTTCAAAACATAAAATTACGTAATTCAGTAAAATTTTGGTCTTGTCCCTGAATACATACAAAATTGCGATTTCAAGATATAAAATTGAATGACATAAGTATTACAATATCTTTGCAATATCAATGCATGAAACTACAAGAATAGCGGACTGAAAAACGCTTGTTCACTCTTTTCAACTATTAAAGAACTGTACATAAAATAAACAGGGGCTACTCCACTAATGCTTTGCAAAATATCAGTTCAACATCACTTCAGTAACAGTGTGAAATTGTTCGTAAAATATCAAAAGTGACAATTTACGCCATTTTGAAGGCGAAATTTGACACTTCGCTGACATTTATAAAGAAATTTGACACTTGATAATCCACTACCAACTTCACTACTACTGAAGTGATATTGAACTGCGATTGTGAGGCATTAGTAGGCTTCTCCGGGTCTCTATTCTATCATTTTAATGCATAATAAACTAGCTTTAATGCATGTATTGCTAAAAGACTGTTTCGTGTTTGAAGTACAATTTTACCCTTTTTTTTAATGACACAGAAGTGTTAGGTTGTCTATTTATTACCCTTTACATTCATCTTTGAATTGCCTGCTACGTAGGGATTATAATCACTTTAACACGTTAAAAAATAAGTTAACTTAGCCTTTATTATATAGACTGGTTTATTAATTAAATAATATATGATTATTAAAGGTTAAATCTTAACTTGTATTTTGTAAATAGTTAATAATCGTATGTATTTTGTATTTATGATTCTTTAAGGTTCGGGTTACTTTTAATTTTTATATAATGATAAACATATTTTCCGTTGCGGACTAAATGTTATTGTCTTGTGAAAATATTGTTTTTTTTTCTTTCTATATATTATATATTTTTTGTTAAATAAAGCAATCTGTTATTATCTTTTATTTTGTTTTATTTTTTTTGTTGTTTTTTTCTATAATGTTATTGCGGTTATTTTACGATTCTGCAAAGTTTATCGGTATAATTATATTAATAGTGAGACCTTAGAAGTAATGCGGGTGAAGTATTTATTTTTAATATTCGATGTGTAATATTACCCGTCACACGATATATCTTTCCAATTTTAATAATTAAAAATTATATAGTACGCACACTAAGAAATAAGACGAAAAAATGTCGAATGATTCTGAAAATGTCGATTTTGTGTTAACCTTATTTCTTATTAAACTATTTAGAGCACGAAGACTGATGCGTTATGGTTAATAACAATTAACGCCTTTAAAAAAAAACTTTGGCGAAAATTCTCAAAAAGACTTAAAGTATAACCCTCCCAATTTAAATATCTTACAATTCTTTGAAGAAACCTTTTGTTTCTTATCATTTTAATTTGGTCCGGTTCTTTTAGGTATAGAATTGCTGTGGTGCATAGTTTTCGTGGCGTGTTAAGAGAAGTATGTGTGTCTCCTTCACATGGTATGTGATTGAATTAGTGCGATAGAGCTAGCTATAGACTTGATTGCTGGGTAGGTGTTAGTGTAACTATTATAGTTTTTTTACTGGGTTTTTGCTAAATTTTCACTAAATTTTATGGAAGTATAGCATTGGACACTTTTTTTTAGCTATAACGTTATAGTTAAAGTACTGTACTTATATATTTTATTATATATTTAACCGTGACTAATATGTGTGCTATTCAACAAATTGACGACAAAAAAACATAATAACCACGAAAAATAAACAAATACTGTAAAAAATCCTTAAAATCTTTAAATACGGGTATGTACTTATAATTCACTTTGGTTTGCATAAAACATATATTTTATGTATGTGTTAATAGAATCGATATACATAATATATATTTTTACACAACAAAAACTTTCTACTTTATGAATATATGGATAGTTATCTGTGCAAAAGTTTATATGTAAACCTAAATCTTCCTGTACGTAAAGTACTTAAAAACAACAAGAATATATTGGCTGCTAAATGTTATTGAAAAAGGTGACTATGGTATAAAGAGATATCGATAAAATGAATACTTGAAAGTCCAAAACTTAGCGACTAACCTCAAATATTAAATTTTAGTGACCAATATATTTTTGTCGGTTTATATAAATTTTGTAAACAATAATCGACAGACCTTTTCAACAAAAGAAACATTATGAGTAGTAGTTTGCACAAATGCATCATAACTTATTTAAGTACTTCAAAATACATGAAAATACATTTTACAACCTCTCTTGTAAGGCAGTCAAAATTTCAGGTGTCCATATTCGTAATACATGCATACATATAATCACATCTCTACGTCCCCAACGGAATAGGCAGAGACTATCGATCTCTACCTGGAACGATCCTGACAAATCTCTCTTGCTTCACTCACACCCATTAACCTTCTCATACATGCTCTTCTGTTTTTCACCGCCTTGAGAAGAACGTCTCCAATTTGATGTGTATAAGTTCTACGCAGCCTACCGCATTGGCGTTATAAATTTCTTTCGTGACCCTCCTTTCATCCATCCGCTTCATGTGCCCAAACCACTTAACATACTCGCTCTATTTTCGTCACTACATCTTCTCTCAAACTAGTTAGTAGTAGTTCACGAATCACACTATTCCAAACCCTATCACAGAATCTTACATTAAACAATCGTAATTGTGAAATAGAATTTTTTATCAGTGTAAATACAATCAATAGTTAATTTTATCAGTACTTTTACGCGGCACAGCATCGTGGATTACAATCAATAGTTTATTTTATCAGTGCATTTATATGAGGTCATGAAACACAATCAATCAAGTTACACCAGATGGAAATATATAATTTCTCCAACTTTATACGATTGCACCCTTAGTCGCCTACAATGCCATACTGGAATGAAAAGCTGATAGTTACTGTATTTCAAAATAACCATCGTTTAAGTACATAAATAAATTTATTAAGACCATTTTGACGACCTCCGTGGCGCGATCGGTTAGACACCTGAACGCTAATTCGTGAGGTCCCGGGTTCGATTCCCGGTGGAGGCAGAGTTGAGAACTACGCTTTTCTACTGCTTTCCAGTCTGGTCGTTGATTATATATGCTATATATGTATTTATCTATATAATATGTATACATTTCTTACATATACGTTGACTAGTACCCTTAACACAAGTCTTAAATGTACTTACCAAGGGGCTAGTCCAATTGGTGTAATAATGTCAAAATATTATTATTTACTGACGACATATATACACGTCTCGTCTTTTCACAGTAAAAAAGGCAGATATTCCTTTTTTCAATTTTCTTTTCTATGTTTCTCACAAACAAATTCCATTTCACTAACACCCATATACCTCATACATACTCGGCTATGTACTATTAATGTCACCATCTTTAAGCAAGCCTACCCTGCCATGGCACCTATATAAACCTATTATCAATCTACCGATACACTCATGGTAGTGGTTGGCTGAGGGCCACGAGTGATCGTGTTTTGTGGCGTAACCTTGGGAAGACCTACGTCCAAAAGACTGACTTGCAAAAAGATTGACTGACATATGGTGATTAATTGATGAATTCTCTCATAATTTACTTTTGTTAACTGACAATTCAGTCAAGCAACTATCCATGAATAGATTGAACAGCTACGCTACACAACCATGCCACAGTGAATCGTTTCATACAAGTTAGGACACGGAAATTATTTTTTTGTGTTTTTGCGATCTGAACTAACTGACTAGTAATAAAACATAGAAATTATAAAAAATAAAGCATTTATTGAGAAAAAAAAATATAAATGCATCAATACAAGAAAAAATTTAATTCAATAGCTTTTGGTAAGTTGATAATATATAAATAACAATAAAAAAAACGTGACAAATCTAAGTTAAATAAACGAATGTGAAAACTGTAAAAAATAAATCTCCTATATGAACATAATCACTTAATCAGATTCTGATTCTGAGTGATCCGTGCTATCCGACACTAAATATTCGTTTGTATAACTTTCACCGGGAACAGTAGTCAGTTTGACTAGTTGTTGGCGTTTTTGGTATATTATCTCAGGCTCTATTAAGTGTGCTAAGATTTCAGGAGACAATAACCGTTTATTCTTTAAAGGCTTTTCGCGTAGCGAATCAATTAATGGATCTGATGATATAAGCAACATATTTAAGAGATCAACATTTGTATCTACTCTAGAAGTTTTCCTACTATTAGCTATACGAAACCTTCTGAAATCTTTGTAATTCATGATTTTTATTTTGTTTTTATTGTTTTTATTTTGTAAATTAAATGAATATAAAAACCATTTTGTAACATAAATACTTATATTTAGGAAGTTTTATACTTATTCTTGGTAATGTTATGACTAGTACAAATCGATTAAATAAATAAATAAACAGCATGCATAAACCCTATTATACTCGTTTAAGGTTGCATTAAAAACAAGAGTTTGTAATACAAATGAAAAAAAAAACGAAAAAACAATATATGCTTTTTTCCATGACAAATGTCTTCAAGAACCATTGTGCGTCTTGAACGGAAAGTTTGGTTGAGATATTCTTTTGAATACACTGTGTATGTCATAAGTAATTAAAAAAAGAAGTAAATAAGTATATAAGTAGTATATCTAACCGATGTTTATTGTTTCCACCAGACTTCATTTTTTTTTAAATATAGCCGATAATCTCCCAATTTTCTGGTCGATTTTCCTTTTTGAAGATTTAGTCACATTCCGGAAGCCAAATTTTCTCATAACATAATTAATAACATGCTTATTCCGATGTTTTTGTGGTTTAGAACTCCATACTTGAAATAATTCGTTACGAGTAATTTGGTGACATTGACCTACAAAAATGACAAAAAAACAATGATGTAAACTTTTGTAAAGTCTAAAAGTGGTAATTATCAAAACTACGATAAATACCGATTATTTTAATTAATATATCAAAATTGGTACAAATCGGTACAACAAAGAATAGGTCTAGTGAATATTTATATATGTTGATTTTATTGACATTTTTCGAGACCATTAATGATATATTTTTTATAGAAAAACTGTAATGTTTAACGATCTAAAATTTTATTGACTAAATACTACATACCTTGGACTTTATCACACATTTTTTTTATGGCACTCAAAACACTGTAACATATATAAATTAGATAATTGGCGGAAAGAAAAAACACGTAAAAAATGTTGTTGACATTATGTGTTTCCTTAAGTACTGGCTTTGAATCATCATTGATAAGAAATGAGAGGGTGGATAGGTATGTTTCATACAATTTTATAACAGTGGACTATCACTTAACAGGTTGGTATCAGTTTATCACCTCAATTCGGTAATGACTTTCCGAGTCCTAACTTGTATGAAACGATTCACCGTGCATGCCTCATACCTTTTCGAATACTGAACCAGTCTGAGTAGGCCCTATTATATCTTAATAATTTAAACTATATATGTAAAAATATACATCATACTAGTTTCCATATATTATTTTTAATACATTTACTAATATAAAAGTTTAAAAAAGTTTATTTCATATATGTATACACTTATCAGGTAGAGATCACGGATCCTTATTTTTCTCAATCCTGACAAACAAACATCGCTTCATTCACATAATTCACATTAATAGAATTTCTAACATCGATTCCCTATAGAGAGGTAGATCATGAATCCCCATTTGTCCCGATCCTGACAGACCACTCTCGCTTCATTGACACTCATACATCTTCTCATACATACTCGGCGGTTAGAGGTACTCCTAACGTCACCTTTTTCAATATAGCGTCTATCTGATATCACTACATACTATAAAACATAGTCGCTTTCTTTGTCCCTATGTCCCTTTGTATGCTTAAATCTTTGGATACGGATTTTGATGCGTTTTTTTTTAATAGGTAGAGTGATTCAAGAGGAAGGTTTATACTTGTATGTATGTATAATTACATCCATTAAATAGTGGAGTAGGCTATATATTTTTTACTCGTGCAAAGCCGGAGCGGGTCGCTAGTATTATACATTATAAAGGTATTTACTATACAGTTGAATGTTTGTGCAAACTACTACGTGTAATAATAAATACATTGCTATAGAGAAGGTTGTAAGGAGATATGAATAAAGGAGAAATATGATAAAAATATTACAAAACGATGTACCTAATATAGTTCAACAAAGTTTAAGAACGAATAGAAAATAAAAAGTTATTTGTTTTTGTTCTCAAATCACTTGCATCCGTGTGTTTTATTTATACATACATACATATATGTACATTCACTACCTCTAATCCCTTTCGGGGTAAACAGAACCTTGGAGACGATATTCACAGTCAATTTAGCAAGAATATTGGGCTGTGATGTCATTGCCCAACAGATTTCGTTGACCCCTAGTCCTTTAGTAACCTCATACGACATGCCGGGAAGAAAGGCAGCTAGTTAGCATTCTTCTTACATACCAGACTACCACCGGAAAATTAAATGGGAGATTATAATATAATATATAGTGGCTGTAGCCAAGTGGGTAAGACCTCCGACTTCGTTTTAGAGGTCCTAAGTTCGAATCCCGGCTCTGGCATTTGCCAATTAAAGAAACATTAAAATGTGTTTATCTTAAAAACACGTCCTTTTACCCCTTTTGGGGTGGACAGAACCTTGGATACATGAAAACTACTTCTTGGTCACTTATTAGCATGTATAAAGAGGCTTTGATCTCATATGGAATATTGGTGACAGGTTGCTAGCGCATCGCACAATATATTCCATTGATCCATAGTCCCTTAGTCATCTACGAGATGCCGGGAAGAACGGCAGCTAGTTAGCATTCTTTTTACGTGTAGACTAGAATGGGACATTAACATGACTTGCATATAATTGCATATTTTTACCTCCCGGACTAAGAATGATAAAATTAATAGTTAGATAACTTATATCATACGGTTCAAAGACACAAGAAACTGAAGGTTATCAATTACTGAATTTCAATTTAAATAATGCACTTATCACTCGTTAAGTGCAGTTAATTTATTTGTTTAATACTTTCTTAATTAAATTAAGAGATGATAGTTTTAAGAGATTCGCGATTTATACTCATGATTAATAAATAACAAAAGGGACTTATCGTGCCCGTGACCATGGCTGCTGCAACGTAGCCGAAACGTCGGGTTAATAAAGGTAACTTTATTATATAAAAACTTACGCGATAAGTCCCGTTTGTTATTAATCATTATTAAGAGATGGGATAGAAGATTTCCAGAAGAGTGCAGCTTGGCTGGGCAGCGTTTGGGAAGTAGCGTCACATCTTCTCGTCGCCACTACCGCAGTGACTGAAAACCAGGGTTTATAACCAGTGTGTCCTACCCGTAATGACATACGGGGCCGAGACGTGGAACATGACAGTCGGGCTAGCCCACCGACTACATGTCGCTCAGCGAGCAATGGAGCGTTTAATTCTGAGTATCGCGTTAAGGGACAGAGTCCGGAACGAGATTATCCGGCAAATAATCAAAGTGATAGAGTCTATCGCTGTTGTAAACTGAAGTGGCAGTGGGCCGGCCACGTCTGTCGTAGAACCGACGACCGCTGGAGTAAAGCGGTTCTCGAGTGGAGGCCGTGTCTCGGCAAACGTAGTGTAGGACGCCCCCTGCCAGGTGGTCCGATGACCTCAAGAAGGTCGCTGGTAGTAGCTGGATGAAGGCCACGAATGATCGTGTTTTGTGGTGTACCCTTGAGGAGACCTACGTCCAGCAGTGTAATTAGTATAGGCTGAGTCATTGATTACAAACATCGTGAGGAAATCTATATATTCTCTAACATATAGACAGACTTCATATCTCCAATATTCATGCTAAAAAGTGACTAAGATCAAGTTTTCGTGTTTCTGCCTAACCCGAAGGGATTTAAGGACGTGAATGTTTATGTATGAAAGTTCATAATTACATATTTTACAAATATTTTCCTTAACCTTCATTCAACTAAATCTCTTCCAAAACTTTCTCCAAGTATCACACTAAAGAATTGAACCTTATAACTGTATATTTTAAGTTCATATTTCCTTGTACTTTTAAACTAGTTATTTCTTGATAGTGATATACAATGTATAGGTTTTAGATGGGTTATAGTTTTATATTTATTATAAACGATAATAATAAATAAATACATATAGAACTTATACGGATCAAACAGGAGACATTCTTCTCAGGAACAGAAGAGCATGTATGAGAAGGTTAATGAGTGTGATTGAAGCAAGAGATTTGTCAGGATCATACCAATTGGCAATAGATAGTCTCTGCCTATTTTGTTAGAGACGTAGAGGCGTGAATTTACGATTATGTATGTATGTAGGAATAAAATTAGTAAATAGACAAAAGGAATATAACTGGGTGAAGTGGACGGGCAGTAACGTAGGGGCGGTCCCATAACACATATGACACTCAGATAGACGCCATATTGAAAAAGGATGACGTTAGAAGTACCTATAACCACCGAGTGTTTTTGAGGTATATGAGTGTCAATAAAGTGAATGAAGTGGCAGTGGCCTGACAGGATCTACAAAAATAAGGATCCATGATCAATGTAGGGAAACTGAGTTTTTCTTAAATAGTTAATGCTGCTATTAAATTACAATAAAATATATCAACCGCCTTTCTTTTTATACAATATTTAGTCAATATACCAATGAAATACAATAAATACATACACATTCACGTCCTTCAATCCATTTTGGGATGGACAGAACCATGGAGATTCAGTATCTTCTGGGTTACTTTTAGCATAATTATTGGGGTTGTGATGTCATATGGAACATTGAAAAACAAAAAAATAGATTCCATATACTCGTAGTCTTTAATCGCCTACTACGATATGCCGGGAAGAACGGCAGTCAGTTAGCATTCGTTTTACGTCCCAGACTAGCACAGGACTAGGTAATGCTGATTTTAAGCTAGAATAAAATAAATCAACTACTTTTCTTCTTGATAGAATGTGCAGTATTATCTTATGATATATGATGATATTACTGTTTCTAATTTAGAATATTTTTAATAATTATTATCGTTACTTGCTAGTTTTTCCCATAAGTTCAAAGCAATTTCTGTACACGGTGATATGACTATCTGATAAAACGTAGCTTTGAAATAGTCTCAGTTTACGCTTAAAGAGAATATAGTTCTATATACATGTACTCAGTACATCAATATTATTGTTAAGTACTAATTTATCACCTGATAACCTATCTAATAAATTAGTGCAATGCACTATGGCTATTAAAAATCGTACAGTCATTTTAACTCAGTATCATTCATTCATTTGACTTGAAGAGACGTGTGTTTTTAAAGATAAATATTTCATTTATTATTACGATATATATATTACAAGTTTTTATATATGAAATAAATGTTTATAAGTTAATAATATTGATACTAATGGGTATATAAATAAGTGTATATTTTAAAGTTAATGGAAATTGCATAGTGGAACATAATTGTTAGTTATATTAAAATATCAGGTTAGTAATTTGGTTCTAGAAAATATATACTTTAATTATACATACATACATATACATTCATGTCCTTTAATCCCTTTCGGGGTGGACAGAACCTCGGAGATATAATATCCCATAGGTCACTTTTTAGCTTGAATATTAGGATTTCGTTGTCATAATGGAACATTAGTGACAAGTTGCTAGTTCATCGCCCAATAGATTCCATTAACCCCTAGTCCCTTAGTCGCCTCCTACGACATGCCGGGAAGAACAGCAGCTAGTTAGCATTCTTTTTACGTCCCAGCTAGCACGCAAGGTGCATTAAGGTTTTTTCCTCTACAATTAAGTGAGGAAATAACCTTTAAGTAACTTAACCTTACTTAAACTTACCTTAATGTTATATAATAGTTTTTACCTTGACTCTGCACGACATTTTATACAAACTTCACGACTTTAATACCTTTTGGGATAGTAACATTATCATTGACGACCTCCGTGGCGCGAGCGGTTAGACACCTGAACGCTAATCGTGTGGTCCCAAAGATTCCCGGTGGAGGCAGAGTTAAGAACTACGCTTTTCTACTGCTCTCCAGTCTGTTCGTTGATTATATATGCTATATATGTATAATAAGTATATATTACTTAAATATACGTTGACTAGTACCCTTAACACAAGTCTTAAATGTACTTACCAAGGGGCTAGTTCAATTGGTGCAATAATGTCCAAATATTATTATTATTATTATATTTGACGTCTTCTAATTCCTTTACGGTCGTTCGTTTACTCATATGCAAAAAAAGTAAACAAACAAACGCGTTCACGACCATTAACCCTTGCGAGGTAGTCAGTGGTTCAGGTATCCATCTCAGCAATCGCGGAGGTAGTATTTGTATGGCCACCTCAAACCTACATGATGACCAAATAGTCAGTACTCAATGTGACAGGTGGTAAGCAATGTCGCCATTTACAAGCACTAACTATTACCTCTTCGGAGAATAGGTAGGTCTCCTAACGATATTTTCCCTCACCGTAGTATTTGGTCAATTTCGTAAATGTATGTTCGTTACGAAAATGTACATAGAAATTCATTAAACTAAATTTCCATTGGTACATGCTTAAGCGGGATTTGAACCCTGTACCCACTGATACAGAGTCAAGCCCCAAACAACTAAACTATGTCGAATTTCACCTTTTATTGCCTAGTAATAAGAAAGCAGCTTATAAGTTACTTGAATAAATGTTATATAAGTAATAATAATATAATGATATTGTAGGACACTATTACAAAAATTGAATTAGCCCCTTGGTAATTTCATTTAAGACTTGTGTTAAGGGTACTAGACAACGTATATTTAAGAAATATATACATATTATATATAGATAAATACATATATAGTACTTAACTCTGCCTCCACCGGGAATCGAACCCGGGACCTCAGGATTAGCGTTCAGGCACGGACGTCTTTAAAATAAGTAAATAATTGGGCGATTGGCTAGCAACCTGTCACCAATATACCTTATAAATTGCATCATAACCCAACATTGGCGATTATTCTATAGTCCAAAAGATTCCATATACCCCTAGTCCCTTAGTCGCCTGCTACGACATGCCGGGAAGAACGGCAGCTAGTTAGCATTCTTTATTCATGCTTATATTTGACCTCGGAGATATTATAATGTCTCTTAGGTTCTGTCTCACCCTAAAGGGATTAAAGGTCTTAAATATATGTATGTATCTATGTTATATACTACTCAGTCAATATTTCATATGAATCTTGTATATCTACATATATAAAAGAATATATGTATGTGAGTAGAAGAGCGGTTACGTAGGGTTCCACCCAATAAGACATATGACAGTCAGATAGACGCTATATTGAAAAAGGGTGACGTTAGGAGTACCTATAACCACCGTGTATGAGAAGATGTATGAGTGATAAAGCGAAAGTGGTCTGTCAGTGGGACAAATGGGGATCCGTGATCTCTGCCTACCCCTCTACAGGGAATCAGGCGTGATGTGTATGTATGTATCTATATACCCTTCCAAAGAGTACGATCGTTATATAGAGTCCCCAGTTAAAAAGGGTTAAGGGTCATTTGATAATACTATCAGTGCTTCAATCCGATAAAGGTTGCCTAGAGATAACATTGCCTAGTTGCATTGAAAGATCATCATATGCTTTACTTTACCCTTTACCCTTTCGGGGCGGACAGAACCTTGGAGACATTATATCAGTCATATTTAAAGTAAAATAAGTGTGTATGAGGAGGTGTATGAGTGTCAATGAAGCGAAAGTGGTCTGTCAGAATCGGTACAGATGGGGATCCGTGATCTCTGCCTATCCCGTTGGGGACGTAGAGGAGTGTATACATGTATGTATGTATGTAATGCATACATAATTATATTCACACTTTGTAAACACTTTTAGTCATTACATAGTACTTAATACAATGTATTCAGTACATTCTCAGCATGAACATAATTAATTAACTAACATCTAATTCTAAGTGCCAAGAAACTCTGCAATGTCTACATATAATTAAATTTTATAATAATTCATTAGAACATGATCAAATATTATATCAATCAATCAGATCAGATCAAAAATATCTATAAAGAATGCTAACTAGCTGCCGTTCTTCCTGGCATGTCGTAGAAGGGTACTAAAGAACTAGGGGTAAATAGAATCAATCGGGCGATTGGTTAGCAACCTGTCACCAATGTTCCATTATGACATCACAACCCAATATTCATGCTAAAAAGTGACCTTGGAGATATTATATCTAATGGTATTATAAAATATATACAGGGATAATAAAAGGGATTAAATGAGATAAATGTATATGTTTGAGAATGTTCTATACATGTTTTTTCTCTACATTTCAGGCACCATGTCTTTCCTGCTATACTTAAGGGTTCTAGTGTACCTAGGTACCCTAACTTTACATGTAGGACACATAGTGTATTTAGTACTAACACAAAACTTGTATGAACACGAAGATGAAATGGTTCGACTGTTTGGCAGCATGCAGTATCGATATTTTACTTGTTGGAATTTCGTAAGTATTTTCGAATCTTCCGTGGCGCGATCGGTTAACCACCTGAACGCTAATCGTGAGGTCCCGATTCCCGGTGGAGGCAGAGTTAAGAACATTGCCTTTTTTGTGCTTTCCAGTCTGGTTGTTGATTATATATGTATTTATCTAATATATATATATATATATATATATATATATATATATATATATATATTATAATCAACGACCAGACTGGAAGCAAGCGTAAAGGTAGTAAGCCATGTCGCCATTTACAAGCACTAACTATTACCTGTTCGACGAACAGGTAGGTTTCCTCACGATGTTTTCCCTCACCGTATAATTCGATGCATTTCGTAAATGTGTTTTCATTTCGAAAATGTACATAGAAATTCATTAAACTTTATTTCTATTGGTACATGCTCAAGCGGGATTTGAACCCTGTACCCACTGATACAGAGTCAAGCCCCAAACAATTGAGCTACGTCGAATTAAAGTATAAAATCGTAGTCATTTATTAATATTATAATTTCTATTTTCAGTTCTTACAATGTGCCCACGCTTCGGTGGGATTGGTGACAGATATCAAAACTCTAAGGAAACAGAATGTACCCAAAAGAGTAAGACAATTTAGAGACACACTATTTTCTGCTGTAGTATGGCCATCGACTATGGTGAGTATAGATAGTACACAGGATGGCGCATTCAAAACGGTTAGTATGGGAAAGTCTGAAACTATAACAGATACGAAGATTTGTTCTTAGAAACCATGTCACCGATTTTAACCAACTAAAGTATGCCAAAACAATGCATTTTATTTATTGTCGACACCATGTTTTATACAGACATTTACAGCTTAAGACCTACACAATTGATATTTAAAAAGAAATAGTGAAAAGGGCCAGTTTATTTTTTCAAAGCAACCGGGTTCGATTCCCGTACTGGAAGAAAGTATGAATGCAGTTTTTCTTTTTATCAAAATCGGTGACATGATTCCTAAGAACAAATATTCGTATCTCTTATGATTTCACACTTTCCCATACTGACCGTTTTTAATGCGCCACCCTGTATATAATATATTAAAATTAAAAGAATAAGATTCTCATGTACATAATTGTACATACAACGTACATAATTGTAGTGTAGTGAATGCTGGGTTTTGTTATGAAGATGATGATTGTAGAAGAGTCATGAAATAAGAATTGCGGTAGAGATGAGGTCCCTCAGGAAAAAGTGTAATGTAACATTGTGTGATAGGCTTATTACTAATAACCGCCGAGTGTGTATGGAATGAAGGAAGAATGTGGGTGGAGTGGAAGGGGGGTTACGTAGAGGCCGGCCCAATAAGATAATATGACAATCAGATAGGCGTCATATTGAAAAAGGGTGACGTTAGATGTAGCTATAACTGCCGAGTGTATATGAAGAGGTTTACGAGTGTCAATGAAGCGAAAGTGGTCTGTCAGGTGTTGTATGTATGTATTTGTGACAGGGTACGGAATAGTGTGATTCGTGAACGTTTTGGTATGAAAGAAGATGTAATGAGACTATAGAAAAAGGTATGTTAAGGTGATTTGGGCACATGGAGCGGATGAATGAAAGGAGGGTTACAAAAGAAATCTATAAAGCCAAAAGTGTAAACTAGAGTTGGATGGGGTAGGCCGCGTAGAACTTATACAGATCAAATTGGAGACGTTCTTCTCAAAGCGGAAGTACGTAGTGTAAATAACAAAAACATGTATGAGAAGGTTAATGGGTATGAGTGAAGCAAGAGATATGACAGCGTTTAAGGTGGCGATCGATACTTGCCTATCCCCTTAGAGACGTAGAGACGTCAATATGTATGGAATAAATACTAATAAACAATTTATTTCTTTTCCAGCTAGTAGTAACGTTCTTTTGGGCTTTATTCCTGTACGATAGAAACCTAATACTACCGGAATTTGTAGACAAAGTACTAAGCAGATTATCCAACCATATCATACACACTTTCATACTGCCCATAGCTGTGTTAGAACTGATTTTGAGACCTAGAATAGTGCCAAGGAAACATGGGAAGTACCTAGGACATCTACTATTCCATATGGTTCTATATTTCAGTGTGTAAGTTTTATTTTTGTATTTAATATTTAACTCATTCAGAGCAGACAAAACGCCTAGCGTGTTCATGATAATTTTAATTGCCAAGCCAACTGACACGCCAGGCGTGTCCTGAAGTTTTTGATCATATGTCGAAAAGTACGAGAACTTTTATCCAAAATTCATGTACGTAATATTTAGCATACGTATAACTACATATTCGCGTGGTTTCGAATTCATAACAAGTTAAGTTTATATTAAAAAAACATACCTTATGTAATGCCAAGAATACGCCACGCGTTTTCACTTTTACTATGCTTCCAAAGGTTCTAAAAATGTCTGAAAAGTATTAAGTTTTTATTTCCAATAAATTGACTACATGCGATAGTTTCGTAGTCGCAATTACGTTTGTAGGTAGATTTATTCCAATAGAAGTTCATAATATGTTTCTGTGTAATTTTTGGTGCAGTTTTTGGTGAGCCTAGACAATAAGTATTTGAATGTCATAGAAACCAAAGCTACAATAATATTTACAATCGCAAAATGTTAATAAAACATGCGGCCTCTTCAAAATATATTTGAATATCCGGTAACTAAAAACCGAATTTATTTTTAATTTAAAAGAAAATTATAACTAAGTTTGAGATTCACAGATTATTTAATGTCCCTTTTTACAATAATACATATATTCTATTTCGCGGAGCCGCGGACTCGTCTAGCGTGTTCACGATTGTTTTTATGGCGGCTCCTCGAAAAATGCTATGGCATTGAATGCGTTAAGTAGGTACACAGTATAGGTAACAGTTAGCGCCACGTAGGTCGCTGACGGCATTGCGGGAAGAACGGCAGGCGGTTAGCATTCTTTTTACGTCCCAGCTAGCACGGGACAATAGGAGAACAACAATGTAATATTTAATAATATTAATGACAGGTTGCCTATGCCTGTGACATCGCTGACTCAATATTTTAATATTTTTGCACGAGATATAGAATCCATCCTGAAATTGATATGAATGTATATGTATGTAAATAAATGTATTTAATTTGTTTCAGATTATACTACACGTACTACGAGAAAGGAATATGGATATATCCAATATTCGGAATGATTTACGGCACCATTTACTTTCCACTTTTAGTTATATTTGTACTTTTTCTAAGTTTCGTTTATTATTATATTCAATGGGGGATTGTATCTATTATTTGGGGAGGTAGAGTTAAAGTAGGGGATAAATTGGAATGACAGTATCAAAGATAATGACTTACATACATATATAGTTCAAGTAACCTACTTCACAATTGCGGAGGTAGTGATTCTATGGCCACCTCGAACCCACGTGTTGACCAGATAGCCAGTACTCAATGTGACATGTGGTAAGCCGTGTCGCCATTTGCAATTTGACATTTATCATTCAGATTCATTCTCGATATTTTCTCTCATCGTAGTCCATTGGTAGATGAGATAGCAACCTGTCACCACTATCCCATATTAATGCAATCACACATACATACATTCACGTCCTTTAAACCCTTTCAGAGTGGACAGAACCTTGGATATACGTCACTTTTAGCATAAATACTAGGGCTGTGATGTCTTATGGAACATTAGTGACGGGTTGCTTGCATCGCCCCATAGATTCCATTGCTCTTAGTCCCTTAGTCGCCTCCTACGACATGACTAGAACGGCAGCTAGTTAGCATTCTTTTTACGTCCCAAAAACCATAGAACCGCATAATTTTAGTTAGTTAATTAATAAGTCAATGATTTTTTAAATGAGAGAAAACATCGTGAGGATGTCTACCTATAAATTGAAATAGGTAATCTGTATCTATATTTGACGACCTCCGTAGCGCGATCAGTTAGCCGCCGGAACGCTAATCGTGAGGTCCCGGGTTCGATTCCCGGTGGAGGCAGAGTTAAGAACTACGCTTTTCTACTGCCTTCCAGTCTGATCTTTGATTATATATGCTATATACATATGTATTTATCTATGTATATATTTCTTAAATAAACGTTGACTAGTACCCTTAACACAAGTCTTAAATGTACTTACCAAGGGGCTAGTTCAATTGGTGTAATAACGTCCTACAATATTATTATTATATACAAACGACATGGTTTGCTATAGTCACATTGGATACTAATTATGCGTTTTGAATGGCCAAAGACCATCTTAATGTTCAATTAATGGACACTGAAACTCTGACTACTCTGAAAGGGTTTAAGGTCGTGAATGCATAGTTATGTATGTAATGTCAAATATAGTTGTTTTATAAGTGTAAGGGGTTATATTTAAGAAACGTTAGTGAAAAAAGTACATTTGTTATATAAGGGTTATTTGAGTTTGTAATAAATTATATTAATTAGAATCAAATTTGTTTTCTTTATCACATCGTCATAGAAGTATCGACATAGTTCAGAAGTAGTTCATAGAATAAATGTACCAATGAAAATTAAGTTTACTTATTTTCTATGTACCTACATTTTCGCTTATGAAACTACGGTGAGGGAAAACATCGTGAGGAAACCTACCCATTCGCCAGAACAAGTGACAGTCAGTGCTTGTAAATGGCAACATGGCTTACCACCTGTCACAGTAAGTACTGACTATCTAGTCAACACGTGGGTTCGAGGTGTCCATAGAATCACAAGCCACGGACTCTGTCTATCCAGCAAGGTATAATATGATCATGATAATGAACGTTAAAATATTTGTATGTGTGTTATAACATATGTAAACGAATATTAAGACCTCTAACATCCATATTAAATACCGAAAGAATCTCAGAGATATCTTAGACCTTCCTTGTTACATACATACACATCATGCCTGATTCCCTGTAGAGGGGTAGGCACAGATCACGGATCCCTATTTGTCCCGATCCTGACAGACCACTTTCGCTTCACTGACATTCATACATATTCTCATACACACTCGGCGGTTATAGGTACACCTAACGTCACCTTTTTCCTTGTTACTTATAGTATTATTGTATGTACGGTGATGAAAAATAATGAATGAAAGAAAGAATCAATTATAAATTGCAAATCCGAATCCAAAGTATCATTTTCCTATAGTGTCAATCTACAACTTAAAGGAAGGAAAAGCATCTAGATTATTTTTACTAGTAACAGAAACAAATGAATGATGATATGAGTAAGGTATCTAAATAAAACACTGGGATAAAAAAATATCTTTTAATAGTTTTCATATAAGTGTATAAACTTATTACTAAATATAATTATTCTTTAATGTAATTTCAATGTAGTCCCGACGTCATAATAGTGTATTTGTATATTTCATCAAAGCGAAATTTCAGCTATTAAAAATTTATATTTCAATGTCGTGAGCTATAAAATTTATTCGTAAATTGTCGTAATAAAATAGCCAATAGTTTTCATTACTTACTCTAACTTAAGTAAAATTAATTACTTTTGAGCAATTATCTTTACTTAAATATCTCAATCAAAGTAATTTATTTGCTTAAATGTTACAATCATTATAAACATAACATAAACATAACATAACATACGCTTCACGACTTGTGTATACACACTCCCTTTTTTATTATGGCGGGGTAGTCAGAGGCTTGAATGCCCATCTCCGAAATTTCGAAGGCATGTTAGGTATGGGACATTCGAAGCCCGCGTATCACTAGATAGACAGCACCCAACGTGATAGGTAGTGAACCGCATCGCCGTATATAGGCACTGACTATTACCTATCCTGAGGGATAGGCAGGTTTCCTCACGATGTTTTCCCTCACCGTTAGCGACTGTAAATTATGTACGTAAATGAAAATACATTATACAGATATACAAAAATATATCTGTATGAAGCATAGTAGATAAATAACTTGATAAATAGGTTATTACATATTTATTAAGTAAAATATCTACACTTAAAACTGTTCTTTAATAGATACTAATATAAAATTTATAATAATCTTCTTGAAACATGATAATAATTCCTCTGTCACAATACTGAGGCATAAAAGATGTTTAGTATGTAATGCTGACAGCGCCACCAAAATGAGTATTATAGTCTGGCTAACGAAAGTAGATACTGAAAAAGCGCGGCAAATTTAAAATATATTAGCATTGCAACCCTAAAATAAAAAGGAAAGGCGGAACAACTCACTTTGATACTTTGACATTTATTTTTATTTTACTAGTGGATGCTTCCAATTTTGTCTGCGTTATGACGTGATTGAAAGTAGCTTATATAACTTGTTATCTCTTTATTAACTCCATACCAAACATCACACGAATACGTCACTCCATTGTAGCGTATTAAAGGAACAAAAAGAACAAAGAAAAAATAACTTAAACGAATATGGACTTACTTAATTAAAATAAAAAAATATCAAGACATTTTGACCGTACTAATCTAACCTAACTATACGCAAGTCAACCATAAAGAAACATCAACAACACGCAAACTTCGGCGTCAGAAATGGGAATACCATACACAAATTCTGATTTTACCAAATTTTTCGGAAAACAGATACAAATTAATTTTCTTTAAAATAAATTTGCCAAGTTTTTCTCTACCCAATTAATTAAGATAAAGTGTACCTAATTACTTAAGCTATTTATTAGACCAACGTAAGGCTTACTGTAGCTCTTGTAATGGTCCAACACGTACATACGAAACTTATTTTCGATTAACACAATTTTAGCAGACGTACGAATTTTTAAAACTCGTTTTATAAAATGTTCAAAATGAGTTTCTTTTAAAAATGCCTTTTTGGAATTAATTGTTCCTAAGTACTTTCTACTTAAAATACCCCAAATTGTAGGGTAAATATCCGATGGTAGGAACACTTTAGTGTTGTCATATAAAAAGTTTGCAAAATTATCCAGTATCTACTTTCGTTAGCCAGACTATAGTACTATTATTATATTACTCTATACACATGACGTCACGACCGTCAAGCGACATGCTACAGACGAAAAAGTTTGAAATGAAGTATAAAAAGTTTCACTTTGAAGAACGTTTGAGTGTGTGTGATTGTTTATGCAAATAAGCACCATTATTTAACAACAATTTTTACTCGTAAATTGCTAAGACGAAAGGCTATTATTATAGTCAATTATAGACAACTAGCTGTGCCAACAATTTCGTTCGAGTGACATATTTATTTTGGACAAGATTCATGTAGAAAAATCACTTGATTAAATGTACCTAAATGCGCACGCAATAATTATAAACCCAAAAAAAATTTCATGATTTTTCTTACATTTTCCACTGTTCCTTGTCTCTTAAAGGTTGTAGCGTGATGTAATATAGCCTAAAACCTTCCTTAATAAATGCTCTATCCAACACTAAAAACTTTTTCAATTCAAACCCATACTTCTAGATATTTCAAAGTATTAGTATGTCAGTTTCAAAATATTAGTATAGATAATTACTTGCTACTACTTAGAATGTATTGATCAACTTCTTAATCATATCAACCGATTCATTTTGCCCAATAGTCTCTATATAACTAGTCGCTTTCTTCGCGTGTTCATCATACAACTTTTTCGTCTTATCCACCGCGTCAGTTTTCAAAATATTAAACTTTAGATCTTCATAATCTACATCTTTAACATCATTTTTCGATTGATCTATAATTTTATACAAATCTGGGTTCCCATCTAGAGCAAATAGTACCGGGGCGCTAGCTAAGCAAAACTGCTCTTTCGAATCTGATGTTAGTTGTTTTAACTCCGTTGCAGCCTGCCAAGCAAGACCTAAATGACAGCCGAAGTAATAAGCTAGGTTCTGAGTGTCCCTTGACTGTCTACCTAGGACCATCGCAGATTGACAACCCCGTCCAAGCAAGCTAACTCCATTAAACACGGTTCTAGCAGTCCATTCTTTAACAGGGTTACCTATTACATCGTCTGGTGTGATCATAGTGGTGTCAAAGGTTTCAAATATGTCTACAGGCGTCGCTTTTGGTTTGCCCGGTAGTGGCATGTTTTGCTCGTCTCTGTCTCCGAAAAATTCTGCTTCTGACAAATCTTTTAAGGCTGTTGATATGATGTAGGATACATCAGAGTTTCTCAAGCCTGCTAACATTGCGTTGGCAGTAACTAATAAGTAGTCACCCAGTAAAATGGCGATTTTGTTACCGAATATAGCAGATTCTGTATTTTTACCGCGTTTCTGAAATGGTACATTGATTATGCCTTTATGTATAAGATGACCTGTCCTTATCATTTCTGTCAATTCAGCTAGTACTCTCTGGTTCTCTTCAATCTTCTTTATCTGTGTAGGAAGAGGTTTGATGGACTTTGACAGAAGAAGAATGATCAAACCCCAAGGCTGTAGGTTTTTGCTGTCACCGTAAAGAACGTTTTTCGCTGTTTGCATCACTAGATGGTTGCTGCCAACCTGTAAAATAATAATACATTAATTTAATAAGCTGCTGTAGATAAATAGGTAAGATTAAAGGTCCTAGGTAAATTTAAAAAAATGATTTTCATTTACACACATAATTTAGTCGCTAACAGTGAGGGAAAACATCGTGAGGAAACCTGCTTATGCCTTGGAGTAGAATAGCCAGTGCTTGTATACGACGATACGGTTCACTTGCTATCACGTTAGGTACTGTCTATCTAGTGAAACGCGGGCTTTGAGTGGCTCATACCTAAAATACCTTTGATGATGGGAACTCAAGCCTGCGACCACCCCGGCACAATAAAAAAGGAAGTGTGCATACACAAGTCGTGAAGCGTATGTTATGTTATTTTAATGGGACACTTTGTGTCTTAGTACCTGCATATGCCTCATGACCGTAAACCCGTTCAGAATAGTTAGAGGTTAATTGTATAGACTAAATATTGGACTCAGTGTAATTATATCTTTGGCCACTCGAAACCCATTTTATCTGATAACTTAGATCTAATATCTAGTAATACATGCTGCCGTATACTTATATAGATTGTAGTCTGGACTGAATATAGAATAAATACTACTTTTTTACCCGTTATTTTATCTAAGGGCGTTAAGTTACATAAAAACAACTGGCCATCTTTTAATATGAAAAATATTATTTGATTATTAGCTAATACTACATGTATTATTGGGTTATTTAAGCGGTTCTCGAATGGCGACCGCATCTTGGGAAACGTAGTGTAAGACACAACCCTGCTAGATGGATTGATGACCTGAAAAAGGTCGCTGGTAATGATCGGCTGAGGACCACGAGTGATAGTGTTTTGTAGCGCAACTTTGGGGAGGCCTACGTCCAGCAGTGGACTGACATAGCCTTATTGATTGGCTAATAATAGGTAAATTTTTACCATGTGATTATGTGAAATACGATAGGAAAGCTACAAACTACGGAGTATTATTTTTTTCTGTGAGGTTTTGTCAACAAAAAGTATAATATAAAGAAGGTTGACTCAGATATTAAGGATTTGATTGTAAGTCAAGTAAGTATGAATTTTATATGTAAGTATTTATTTTTAATGCATTTTATACATCATACTCTTATTGAAATAACCAAGTACCGTGTACTTTTAAATAGGTATAAGTCATATATGTCTTACATAATAAGCGAAACCACAGCGATTTAATTTCTTATCGGTAACATTTTGTATTACATCCAAATTTATGATGACGTATGTATGTATGAAGACATTGTCATTAATAATTCATTTTCTAACATTAAGTATGTAATAGTGACATTTAAAATAAAATTTTCATGTATAACATAAAAGCTACCTAAATAAAATTTTTGAGAGTTTTTAATCTAATAATAAGGAATTTAATTAGAAATTTCATGTTTAAGCAACGAGGAGCAAAGTCACTTTATATTAACGTTTTATTTATACATTTCCTTCATTTATGCATCATTAATTACATTTATGCACTACTAGTGACCCGCTCTGGCTTCGCACGGGAATAAAATATATAGCCCACTCCACTATTTAATGGATGTTATTCTACAAATAAACCTTCCTCTTGAATCACTCTATCTATTAAAAAAACCGCATCAAAATCCGTTGCGTAGTTTCAAAGATTTAAGCATGCTTAGGGACATAGGGACGGAGAAAGCGACTTTGTTTTATACTAAGTTATAGTACATAAATAACTTATAGCGTGAATAACAAAGAGCATGTATGAGAAGGTTAATAGGTGTGAGTGAAGCAAGAGAGATTTGTCACCCATTTCAGGTGGCCTAATAGTCTCTGCCTATCCCGTTGGGGAAGAAGAGGCGTGTGTATTTGAATGTAAATAGACAAACGCGTTCACAACCATTAACCCTTGCGGGGTAGACAGAGGTTCAGGTGTCCCTCTCCGCGATTGCGAAGGTAGTGATTCTAAGGCCACCTCGAACCCACGTGTTGAACAGATAGTCAGTACTCCATGTGACAGGTGGTCAGCTATGTCGTCATTTACAAGCACTAACTATTACCTGTTCGGGAACAGGTAGGTTTCCTCACGGTGTTTTGCCTCACCGTAGTATTAGACGCATTTCGTAAATGTATTTTTTTATATGTATGTACATGTAATATTAGTAAATTCTCAGCAGCTATTCATAGTGACAACATAGCATTAGTATTTTAGGTCATGGCTTCTAGTTTGTCTTTGGAATCACGCAAATCTTTTTGCTAGTCATTAAGTACACACATACATTAAAGTAATTGCTTACGAAAATGCTTAAATGAGTTAAATCTTCAAGGATAGACGCTATATTGAAAAAGGGTGACGTTAGTAGTACTTATAACCGCAGAGTGTGTATGAGGAGGTGTATGAGTATCAATGAAGTGAAATTGGTTTGTCAGGATTATAGATATACAAAGATAGGTTTCCTCATGTTGATATGATTAAGAAAAATTACAGTTATAAGACGCTTACTGTCTAAGACGATAAATTTAATATACCTAACTACCATTGAACTCGGTAAATATAGGTAGAAACAGAAGGTATATGTAATATTATTAGCATTATACAGATTACATATGAGCATGCCATCTCGTGTCTTAAAAAGAGTACTAAACGTAAACCAATTCTGCCTATTTAAATAGGACAAAACATTTTCTACACCATGGGGTATCTGTACTAGTATAGTATTCTTTAACCTGTGTTATGAAGGAAAACATCGCGAGAAAATATGTCTGTTACTGGGAATAGGAATTTTGGAGTCTGTATAGGGAAGACGAATAATCCGATCGGGAATCAAATCTAAAATCCTTGGTTCGCGATGAAAAGATGTTTTTTGCTAGCCTATCTCTAAAAAACGTAATCGTAAATTAGAGAGATAGTTTTAGACACCGTATGTATCTTTGATAAAGTAATACGGTGATGTGGTGATGAACCATCTTTTCACCAGATAGTCAACTATTAATATGACAGTTGGTATTCCTTATCATCGTGAGCAGGTACTGACTATTACATATTTCAAAGAATAAGCTTAATAAGATAAGGTTTCTCTCGATTTAGATATTTTCCCTAGACGAAAATGTCACGAAGTTTTATAAAGAGACATTTTAAAAAAAAACCTGTAACTTTCTGTTTCAATTTATGATTCACACACACAAATACATTTATGTCTTTAATCCCGTTCGGTGTGGACGGAACATTGGAGTAAAATATCTCTTCGGTCACTTTTGAGTATTAATATTGGGGTTGTGATGTCAAAATGGAACATTGATGACAGGTTGGTGTCCCATCTAATAGATTCCATTCACCACTTTTCTCTTATTCGCCTCCAACGACATGCCGGGAAGAACGGCAGCTTCACCGCTCTCTACGTCCTAGACTAGCATAAAACCACACACACTCTGACATAAATAAATAGATATATAACTCACCAACTTTCTCAAATACAGAGCCATATTCGCGAATTCATCACTGAGAAGGCATCTCAAATTCATAAACGATGTAGGGTATCCGATAACTTTCTCCGCTTCTCTGATTATATTGCTCCAATTCGTGAAAGGGGGTCGCAGGAGTATCAAAATCTCGTCCTTCGTTAAGCTAGCTACTGTAGAATCCACCCTTTTAGGCACGAAATTGTTTAAAACAACACTTTTTCGGAAAAGCCGCGTAAAGGACGCCATCTTGAATCGACCGCGACAACTTTCTCTTCAGCCGACTCTCACGGAGGTTGAAAATCGAATGAGGTTTGTTTACCTGTGCTGCCGGAGTAGAGTTTCATTTTGCACTTTCTAATGAATTTTAATGGGCGTTTGCAAATCGTTGCACTGTGTAATAGTCATAAATAGATTTGTTTTAACTGGAATTATCTAGTTCTTTATTAGTTAAAGAAATATTTAATTAGTATTTAAGGGGGAATAAACTCAGTTCTTGATCAAATCTTATATGAATTTTAGATAATGTGTTTAAATAGAATGTGTTTTAATAATGACTTATGTTTGTTAATAATGACAATACACTAAAATACAAAGGCGTGGTTAGAATCTAAAAGTAAATTATGTCTTATAAGAGTTTATTTCTAATTACATGGAACTGATCACTTTATAATATATTGTACCTCTATATAACCTATTTTAAAAGGATAGTAGAGTGTGAACCAAATTTATTATTTGCTATAAAATATCATTTGGAAGTAATGATACATAATTACCATTAATTACTCATGTTATAAAAACCTTCCTTGATTCTTTACTTACGTAAAATTTAATATACCTTACGAATTAACGTTATACGATAAATATGCCATTAAAATTCCCTAAAACCAGGCAATACACACGCTGGCAACACACGTACTCTTGACCGTGTAAAGTAACGTTTGGACCAGCTTGAATCAGTGTGGTGCAGCCAAACCACAATATAAAGGCCTCTCACCGTTATTACGGCGGTTGTAACCGGGGACTAAGTAGGCAGTTTGGGTACCTATTCTGTTTATGAAATGTTTGACTTTAAAAAAATTGTGTTGTATATAGAATTAAATGTTAGGTATATACTTTTAAAGTAAAATCTTTTCTTATTTCTCCAATTAAAAGAATATTTGTTTCACAAAAATCGTTTAAATTATTTACATTTACTTACTATTCTTTAGTAAAAATTAACATACCCTACGCTTCACGACTTATGTATACACACTCCCTTTTTGGTTGCGGCGGAGTTGTCAGGGGCTTGAGTGCCCATCTCTGAAACTTCGCAGGCATGTTAGGTATGAGCCACTCAAAGCTCGCGTTTCACTAGATTGACAGCACTGAACGTGATTGGTAGTGAACCGTATCACCGTTTATAGGCACTGGCTATTACCTACCCCGAGGGATAGGTTTCCTCACAATGTTTTCCTTCATTCTTAGCAAACTGTAAATTATGTATGTACGTAAATGAAAATCACTTTTTTTTTAAATAACATTCCTTGCATCAATCCAGAGCCAGTATTCGAACATAGGACCTCTAATAAAAATCAAAGAAAATCAAATGTTTTACCCATTTGGTATCAGCAGATAATATGCAATTTCATTTGAAATGAAACCTACCTATTATCGGTATGAGTAGGTTAGTGATCGTTATCTGGTTAAAAATGATATTTAATTGGCATATTATATTTGTAGGAACGACAAAGATTAATCAAGCTTTTAATTATTATTACTCCGGAAAAAATATCATAAAACTTATCTACATAAGTCGCACTCCAATTGAATCACGGTCCCAACCACTTTAAAATTAACAGAATAGCCACCCAGAAGTGTATGCTAGCGGTACTCGTCGAGTGAAAAAAACTTTTCCTTTTTTCTGTTCAGATTAAAATGATAATGACCATTTCTCTTCGAGAACCGGTTTTAACTGGGTTAAGGTCTTTGCTCATACGGAATTTAGATCTGTATACATATATAAACGTATAAGTATTTGTAAAAATTCTACGTAGCTCAGTTGTCTGGGGCCTGATTTTGCATCAGTGGGTACAGGGTTCAAATCCCGCTTGAGCATGTACCAACGGAAATGAAGTTTCATGAATTTCTATGTACATTTTCGTGATAAAACATATTTACGAAATGCGTTGAATACTACGGTGAGGGAATACATCGTGAGGAAACCTACCTGTTCTCCCCAACAGGTAATAGTTCAATCAATCAATCAATCAGCCTGTATCAGTCCACTGCTGGACGTAGGCCTCCCCAAGGGTACGCCACAAAAGACGATCTCTCGTGGCCCTCATCCAGCCACTACCAGCAACCTTCTTGAGGTCATCGGTCCACCTGGAAGGGGGGCGTCCTACACTACGTTTGCCGAGACGTGGCCTCCACTCAAGAACCGCTTTACTCCAGCGGTCGTCGGTTCTACGACAGACGTGGCCGGCCCACTGCCACTTCAGTTTACAACAGCGATAGACTATGTCTATCACTTTGGTTCTTTGCCGGATAATCTCGTTCCGGACTCTGTCCCTTAACGAGATACCCAGCATTGAACGCTCCATTGCTCGCTGAGCGACATGTAGTCGGTGGGCTAGCCCGACTGTCATGTTCCACGTCTCGGATCCGTATGTCATTACGGGTAGGACACACTGGTTAAAAACCCTGGTTTTCAGGCACTGCGGTAGTGGCGACGAGAAGATGTGACGCAACTTCCCAAATGCTGCCCAGCCCAGCTGCACTCTTCTGGAAATCTCCCGCTCGAAACTGTCCCTACCCAACTGCAATACTTGTCCCAGGTAGACATATTCCTGGACAGTTTCGAGCGCCTCTCCATTGATCGCAATCGGCTCCGGGACCACAAGTTCACTGAACATGACCTTAGTCTTGTCCAAGTTCATCCGGAGACCGACCGACCGTGAGGCAGCGTTCAGACTGTGCAGCATTTCCTGCAAATCCTGCAGCGACGCCTTCCAGCCGCCGGAGCAGGCCGGATTTCGAAAAGGCTATAGTACCGTAGACCACATTCACACGGTGCGGCAGGTTATACAGAAGTCCCATGAGTATAACCGGCCGCTGTGCCTTGCCTTCGTGGATTACGAGAAGGCCTTCGACTCGGTCGAGATCTGGGCTGTTCTGGAATCACTGCAGCGATGCCAGGTCGATTGGCGATATGTGCAGGTGCTGAAGAGCCTATATAGTATGGCAACGATATCTGTTCAAGTCCAAAACCAAAAGACGAGTCCTATACAGTTGCTCAGAGGAGTGAGACAGGGGGATGTTATCTCCCCAAAACTGTTCTCAAACGCACTGGAGGACCTCTTCAAAACTCTGGATTGGACTGGGATGGGTATCAATGTCAATGGCAGATACCTCACGCACCTTCGCTTCGCTGATGACATTGTCTTGATGGCGGAGGTAATAGTTAGTGCTTGTTAATGGCGACATGGCTTACCACTTGTCACATTGAGTACTGAGTATCTGTTCAACGGTTCAAGGTAGCCATTGAATAACTACCTCCGCGTTTGCGGAGATGGATACCTGAACTTTTGACTACCCCGCATGGGTAATGCTCGTGAACGCTTTCGTCTTTGTCTTTTTATTTGTATAGTCATCTTAAGCTATCGGAGTGGTAATGGGATTGATATAATAATTTCTTTTATAATAATAATAAAAACAATTATGGCACAACTACAAGACACACACTAAGACACGCTATAATATATGTATTTTAAATTGACTAATCTAATTATAATTTGTAATACTTTCTTCACTTTCTTTACTATTTAATAATATAGTTTTTTATTCATAAATTCAAATTAAATTATATACAATAAAACAAGGAATTAAAACTAACAAAATATTTACAAACTTAAAACTAATTAAAATAAATTACCTATAAATTAAATATGTCTAAAAAATTGTCGCTGTCATTGGAGCGCAGAGTGCCCAATATGCTGGCAGCATTCCCCCTCTGAATAGCCAGACTAATTCTCTGGCGGAGGAAGCTACCAGCCCTGCGATCCCCACTGGACTCTTGCAATATATTTTGTAATATATTTTATGAATGCTATTGTTGTTATATAATATCTATTAATGTAAATGTTAAATTGTTTACTTGAAATTATAATTATGTTTAGTTCCTATCGCAATAGGTTATTCGATCTGTAACGATAGGATACTTATTTGAATGAAATAAATAAATGTAGCACACATTTAAAGACAAATATACCAGCAGTTCTTGTGTGTGCGGTGCAAAAAAGGTTTCGTCTCAGCTTGGTGTGTAACTAATGGTGGACAATCGTAACACTGATATTACGACGGAACCACAAGAGGGCAATGAATGAAATAAATAAACCATATGAGTTTTAAGCTTCATAATGTTGACGTTGCAATTGCAACACACATTATATACTACTAAACTACAATTATAGACAATTTAATTAACGAAAGTACCTTTGTAGTGGATATCCTTTAATAAAAAATAATAATACTTAAAATGACAGAAGAAATTATCTTTAGACATGTAAAAGGAGAAAAATACGAGTCTCCATCTGTGTTGAATGATTTTTATTAAAACCTCGTCTTGTAGTTTCTATTTCATTCCATAGATGGCTCTACGTATACTAGTCAGAATGGATGTACAAGCTTTAAAGTAGATATTATATTTTAACCATTTCGTACAATAAGTAGACTTGCAAACACTAATATAATCACGGTGTTTGGACTAATAAAATGACACTTACAGTTCTAGATGGTAAGAATTAAAATATTAAACTAATGGTTATTAAAAATATTCAACGTACATTTTCACAATATTATATGAAATCGAGCACTTTTACGATAAGTGAAAAACAGAGGAAATATGCCTATACATGGCTATAGACAATAATCAACATATTATGTATTAAAAAGTGGGGTTGGTATTCTTATTAATGACAAACTCTCTGTCATATTGCATAAGAGTGACGTTAGAAGTACTTATAATCACCGAGTGTATATGAGGAGGTGTAGGAGTGTCAATGAAGCGAAATTTGTTTGTTAGGATCGAACCACGATCCCTGCCAACCCCTCTAAAGGGAAACGGGTGTGATGTGTATGTATATATACTTTGCATTATGGAGATATACACTTAATCTCTGTCTACCCCGAAAAAGATAATATCCGTGTAAGTTGTATGTTATTGTAAACAAAAATGTACTTATTTCAATAGGTACATAATTTTATTTGTTTGTTATTGTATAAATTACATGCAGCTGGAAAAACATAAATATCAAGTTATTTTTACTATAAAAACACAAAATATTAGATGAAAATTGGTTATCTATTCATATTTAAGATCACTGATAACCGATATACACTAATTGAGTTATTTATCTTATTTACACAAATGTAGGGTGACGTTCAATTGGGAAAATTCCAATATTACACCATGATTACATAACATACACTTCACGTCTTGTGTATGCACACTCCCTTTTTTATTTCGAAGGCATGTTAGGTATGAGCCACTAAAAGCACGCGTTTCACTAGATAGACAGCACCCAACATGATAGCTAGTGAAACGTAACGCCGTATACAGGCACTGTATATTACGTATCTCAAGGGATAGGTAGATTTCCTCACAATGTTTCCCTCCCTCAGCATTAGCCCTATAAGTAAATGAAAATCACAGTTTAAATTTTATTCATTGGTACATGCCAGAGCTGGGATTCGAACCTAGAACCTCCAGTAAGAAGTTACAGATCTTACCCACTTAGCTGCAGCCGCTTGATCATGTTTATTAGAAAATAATACATAATAAAACCAAGGAATGTGAATAAAATGACACTTTCTGTTCCTTGAAAAGGTTTTTTTAGGTAGAATGGGCTAGAGATACCATGTTAATGTCAGGCTAAGTGGATAGTTATATGTTTTTAGACTAATTCATTCTACCCAACCCTCTGATAATTTTACTCGTCAATAATACTGTTACAGGTAACCTGGCGTGATGTCTTTATATCTATTACATGTAATTTAACTCATTTATTTATAATGTAACAACAATATTTGTTTCTCGAAAATTTGTGTGAAAATTTGTTTACATACATACACTTCAAATTAATATGTTCCCACAAATACCAATCGTTTAGTCACCCTACACCCATCAAAGCCACACATTGTCATATTTTTATGACTTATCATAATTATTCTTTAATGACATTATTAAGATATTTTTAACAGATTCAAAGATACGTGATTGAAATCAAAGGTTATAGAATTATTTCTCGTATGCTATATCAACCTACATATTGACATATTAAAATGGAATCTTACAATTGCATATAATATTATGTAATAATTTCATAATAAAAACACTGTCATTATAAAAATACAAACGCGTTCATGACCATTCAACCTTGAAATTTAGTCTGAGGTTCAGGTGTCCATCTCCGCAATCGCGGGGCTAGTAAATCTATGGCCACCTCGAACCCACTTGTTGACAAGCTAGTCAGTACTCAATCTGACAGGTGGTAAGTCATTTTGCCATTTGTATATAATATGTAATAATTTAATAATATAACACACATATTACAATCATAACATTAACTTTTTAGCAACCTCCGTGGCGCGATTGGTTAACCACCTGAACGCTAATCGTGAGGTCGATTGCCAGTGGATGTAGAGTTAAGAATTACGCTTTTCTTCTGCTTTCCAGTCTAGTCATTAATTAAATATGCTAAATATGTTTTAATCCGTGTATAATAAGTATATATTTCTAAAATAAACGTTTACTAGTACCCTTACCGCAATTCTTTAATGTACTTAGCAAGGGACTAGTTCAATTGGTGTAATAATGTACTTCAATGTTATATAATTTACTAAGTCAAACATTTTCGTGAAGAAGAACATCGTGAGAAAACATGCCTATTTGACTTAATAGTAGCGTAAAGAATATTTGAGCATGTATGTATAATAAATAAACAGATCAAATTGGAGACATTTTTCTCAAGGCGGATGTAGTGAAGAACGGAACAGCACGTATGAGAAAGTCAATGGGTGTGAGTGAAGAGATTTGTCAGGATCATTAAAGGGTGATAAATAGTATCTTTCTAATCCGTTAGGAAAGTAGAGACGTGGATATATGTATGTACCCATATACTTATATCTGTATTTTATTTATAAAACCTTTGAAACAGTATTTGCTTGGTCACTTTTAACATTATAATCAAAATTGTCTATTTGTTCTATTTCTAATTGATTATATACCATATTCTGTACCAAGTAATATAAGATATATATCCAATTTCTTTATGAACAAATTGAAACTATTAAATTAAAGTACAAATAAAAAAATTATTATATGGAAAATATCTTTATAGTCATCGCTGTCAGAGGGTGGTAGGGTTCCCAAGACACTGATAGCATTTCCCCTCTGAATAGCAATGCTAATTCTCTGAGAGAAGAATACTCCAGCCCTGGGATCTCCACACTTATCAATTAAACGGTACGATATTTCCTTTACTAATTAATGAGCCCCAGGATCCCAAGCTCCAAAGTATGATGGTATATCGTTGGCCCCACAGAACAAACGTACAAGAGCTTTTACTCAAAACCTTTTATTCATATTTTGAACTAGCGACCCGCTCCGGCTTCGCATTTCTAGCAATTTAATGGATGTTATTATAAATATAAACCTTCCTCTTGAATCGCTCTCTCTAATAAAAAAACCGCATTAAAATCCGTTGCATAGTTTTAAAGATTTAAGCATACAAAGGGACATAGGGACAGAGAAAGCGACTTTGTTTTATACTATGTAGTGATTCAAGATTTTTGAAAGGTTTTCAGCCCAAAGCTCAATAAATAGCAATTAACCCTAGACCCTCAGTCTATTAGTAGTAGAAAAGCAGTTAGTTAGCCAGTTATCAGAATATTTATATCACATCTAACACGAGGCAGTCTTATTAACATAATACAAATTTAATAACTACTGGAAACTTACTATACTCGAGAACAATACATAATGAGACGTTTAGGGCTATTATCAGATGTCGTTAAAATAGAAATATGAATAAAATATACATATATATCATTCACGCCTTTACTAAGTAGAGAGTATTTTACTACACAATTTAATATTAAAGTGGAAGAGCGGCTGTAGCCCAGTGGGTAAGACCTCGGACTTAGTATGAGAAAGGTCCTAGGTTCGAATCCCAACTCTGGCATGTATCAATGAATGAAATTAAAATATGTGTTTTACATTTACATACATAGTTAACAGTCACTAACGGTGAGGGAATACATCGTGAGGAAACCTGATTATTTCTCAGGATATAGGTAATAGTCAGTGCCTATATACGGCGATACGGTTCACTACCTATCACGTTGGGTGCTGTCTATCTAGTGATACGCGGGCTTTGAATGCATATATTAATTAACTGTTCTGAAACAAATACAATACAAACAGCAATATACTTCAGTACTTAATCGTTTACATGTCTTCTGATTTTCACCATGATTAACTGTGTTGCCATTTGCAAAGAAAGAAACTTTATTCACTACATTAACAACTTCCCTGTCCCCATACAACTCATTTTAGTAAAGCCCCACGTCCAGTGTTTTTTTTAATATAAGCTTTATAACATTACTGTAATCCATAAAAACATAATTTCGTAATCATTATTTCATAAACTACCCTAAGTCTGGTGGTTTTTTTTCTGAGTCACATGTGACTCACGAACGTAGCGTAAGAAATTTTCTACTACACGTTCAATGAGTCATATGTGAGCGCACACGCCAAAAACACAACATGGAAAAAATATATGTAAACAAAAAACCATTGATGCAGTGAAACGGTGCTGCCTCAGTATACGACGCAGCTAGGCTGCATCACTGGTCCTCCGGCAGCACCCGATTCGGAAACTGTCACTATACTGTTCGGGAATAGGCAACTTTTTGCCCACATTAGTTGATGGGGCAATTTCTAAATGTTGCCATATTATGTTTAGTTTATTTCCGTGAATCTTCACACATATAATGTGCAACACGTGAGTATTAGATGTAATTAATATGGAATATTCATATAAAGTGACACTATTGTTATCAAAATAGCAGAATAAAGGTCACTGCATACCTAACATTATACACACGTGTAGATTAATGTATTCCACGTATGTTAGCTCAGTTGTTTGGGGATTGACTCTGTATCAGTGGGTATAGGGTTCAAATCCCGCTCGAGCATGTACCAATGGAAATGAAGTTTAATGAATTTCTATGTACATTTTCGGAATAAAAATACATTTACGAAATGCATCGAATACTACTGTGAGGGAAAACGTTAGTGCTTGTAAATGGCGACATGGCTTACCACCTGTCGCATGAAATACTGACTATCTGGTCAACAGGAGTTCGACGTTAGAATTACTACCTCCGCAATTGAGGACGTCACGAAAAATGATTGTTTTTATTCTGTATATCATTGGGAATATTCCTAGATGTAAAAAGTTTGTAGTCATCCTAAAACTAAATACTAGAATAAAAGAATAGTCTAACTGTTAATTAGCATAATTTAGTATTTTTATCGAAAACAACAACGTATAAAATGAAAACCAGTAGCTATTCTTAAAATAACTGCGTATTTTTAGAACTAAACCTTCCTTGATGGTTCCGTGCTAGCTGGGACGTACAAAATGCTATCTATTTGCCTTTCTACTTAGTACGTCATTGGAAGTGACTAAGAGATTTAGCGTCTCAGTAAACGTAGCGTGGGGCGCCCCCCGGCTAGGTGGGAAGACGACCTGCGCAGGTTGGCCGGCATCGAGTGGATGGGAACGGCCACTGACAGGGAGAAGTGGCGTCATTTGGGGGAGGCCTATGTCCAACAGTGGATTCAGACAGGCTGATGATGAAGATATTTAGAACCAATAGAATTCATTGATAAAACATAAATACAAACACTTTTACGTCCATAGATACTTGTGTGGCTCCTAGAGGTTCAAGTAACCATCTTCGCAATTGCGGAGGAAGTAATTCTATGGCTACCTCGCACCCACGTGTTGACCAGATAGTCAGTACTCAATGAGATAGGTGGTAAGCTGGGTCGCCATTTGCAATTCGACGACATTTACCATTTAGATTCACTCTCGATGTTTTCTTTCATCGCAGTCAATTTTGTTGGTAGATGAGATAGCAACCTGTCACCAATATTCCATTTTAATGCAATCCTATACATATACATTCACGTCCTCTAATCCCTTTCGGGGTAGACAGAACCTTGGCGACTATAATATCTCCAAGGTCACTTTTTAGCATAAATATCATGGTTGTGAAGTTATATGGAACATAGGCAATAGGCTGCTAGCCCATCGCCCAACAGACTCCGTTAATCACTAGTCTCTTAGTTGCCTTCTACGACATGCTAAGAAGAACGGCAGCTAGTTTGCATTCTTTTGATTAAATCCCTAACATGCTTGCAAGGTAATGTCCATCCTATAAGCGATCAGGGATAGATATCCTTCTTTTACTCAACTATACTAAATGTCTAAAAACTACCTGCATCTTAATTTAGTGAAAATACTACATAAGTTTACATACTTATATTCACGCCTCACGTGCCTAAGTGACTATCGTTCACCACTTGTAACGATCCTGACAAGTCCCTCTTGCTTCACTCACACCCATTAACCTTCTTATACATGCTCTTCTGTTCTTCACGCTAGGTACAACCTTCTTAAGAATAATGTCTCCAATTTGGTCTGTATATATTCTACGCGGCCTACTGCGTCCAACTCTACCATTCAACTCTTCCTTTCGTAACCCTTCTTTCATAATTCCACTCCATGTGCCCAAACCACCTCCACATATCTTTCTCGTTACAATATACATAATTTATATTTATTCGAGACCATTTTCTCTTACGGCGTAGTCAATTTGTTCTCGTTAGTATTCCTATGGCCACCTCGAACCCACATGTTTACCAGATAGTCCTAATATTACAAGTGATGAATCGAGTCGCCATTTACAAACACTGACCTATGTAGAACTTGGGAATTTAATATATTTATATTTTAAAAAACTAAACTATAATACGAAAACAAAATAGAGAAACGTCTACATATTGACCCGTGACCATGGCCATTGCAACATGGCCGAAACGTCGGGTAACAAAGGTAATACTTTGTCTATATGAAAAGAATGGCATTTATTCAACAAACGTTTAAGAACTTAAAACATATTTCTGTCTGATTAACAAACAAAACTAAGTATGTACAAATTAAAACATGAAAAAAACTTTAATCTATTAGAAAGTAAATATTACACAGCGCCACTAGTGTCCATTTAGCACCCAGAAGCAAAAGCCCCAGTACACTAGCAGCGTTACCCCGCTGGATAGCCAACGACAACCTCTGGCCCAAAAACTCCCCGGAACGTCTAAAAAACACCTTTTGCCTTTGCTCAAGGCTTAGGGATATAAAATATACGCGATAAGTCCCGTTTTCTTGTAAAATTAACTGTATATTTTGAAAGCTAATACAAGAGTGATACTATAGTATTAAACAGACGCGTCCGTCTAGACGGAATGAAAATGTAACCTTCACTTTAAAACGCTATTAAAGCAACCAGAACTAGACAATCTTAAAATTCATGCCAACTGAAGCACTGAATCTAATCAATTAGTCATCAAAATCAATCTAAAACTCAAAGATACGTTTGAAGGAATATAAAAAACCTTTGATTACTAAGTCGTTATGGTTTTAAATTAAGTTTTATTTACGTCGAAACCTAACAAATTACATGCATTTTAGCAATACCAGAAATTACAAGAACATGCTTTGTTTTTTCTATATCGATACTGCCTGAAAATTGACGACGTGACATTTAATTGTACTGTCATCTAAATAAACATGATTAGGGTTTTCTAGAAGTTATCGTATATGAGAGCTTATACTTTTCATTCACGTTGAGAATGTCACAGAATACATTAATTGTCTTTCTTTCCGTTCTATGGTTATTAAGAACACTACGTATAGACTAAGGATTATAAATATATGTATATATAAACATAAATAGTAGGACATTATTACACTTATTGAACTAGTCCCTTGCTAAGTACATTTAAGACTTGTGTTAAAGGTACTAGTCAACGTATATTTAAGAAATGTATACTTAATATATATAGATAAATACAAATATTGCGTATATAATGAACGATCAGACTAGAAAGCAAAAGAAAATGGTAGTTAGCTTTGCCTCCACCGGGAATTGAACCTGTTAATTTTGTCTGTTCGTGCCACGGAGGACGTCAATTTGGTCAAGGGATTATTGAAGTGTATGCTTTATACTTATATATACTATATTTACCAAATTAATACCACCCTAGTAATTTTTCAAGTAAAATCATTTGGAATTACAGTTGATTGCATTAATAAAGCATTTATTTACAGCCACAAAAACATACACAATAAAAATATTTTACAATTAAAACTTACAAACTAGGGGGTATAGCTTGTGCATGTTATTAGCAGCAAAAGGGTTCCAACTCAGCTGAGTATGTTACATTAAATACAGTCATACACATACAACGTTTCCCTGCAAAGTCATAATGAAGGTAGGGATCACGAATTCCCATTTATCCCAATCCAGGCAAAAAGAAATCACTTCATGACATCCATACTTCTTCTCATACAATAATACTCAACTTATAGATACTTGCAGCGGCTGTAGCCCAGTAGGTAAGACCTCTGATCTATGATAACGGTCCTAGGTTCGATACCGGCTCTGGCATGTACCAATGAAGGAAATTTGACTATATGTTTTTCATTTACGTACATGATTTACAGTCGCTAACGGTGAGGGAAACATCATGTGGAAACGTGCCTATCCCTCGGGATTGGCAACAGCCTGTGCCTGTATACGGTGATACGATTCACTATCTATCACGTTGGGTGTTGTCTATCTAGTGAAACGCGGACTTTGAGTGACCCATACCTAAAATGCCGTCGAAATTTCGGAGATGGAGACTCAAGCCTTCGACTACAATGCCACAATAAAAAAGGGAGTGTGTATAAACAAGTGGTGAAGCGTATGTATATATATATATATATATATATATATATATATATATATATACTTCTAAGATCACCCTTTTTCATTGTCTATTAGACATATTTGAAGCTAAACTAAAAGTCCTATTCTAAGAAATAAATAGATTGCTTACTGGCTGTCACTCATCTCAAGTCGTAGGAGGTGACTAAGGGGCTAGAGGTGAATGGAGTCTATTAGGCGATGGGCTAGAAACGTGTCCCCAATGAGTAATATCATCCCAACCCTAATATTATAGTGAAAATTAACTTCGAGATATTATATCTTCGAGATTCTATTCACCTTGAATGGAGTCAAAAGACTTGAATGTGAATGCATGTATGTAAAATAGTGGAGAGATAAAAGTCGTTAAATGATCGAATTGGATTTTATTTAATCACCTGAGGTGATCGTGACGTCCCGGGTTCGATTCCCGGTGGAGGCAGAGTAGAGAATTACGCTTTTCGTCTGTTTTCCAGTCTGGTCGTTGATTATATATACTATATATGTATTTATCTATCTATAATAAGTATATATTTCTTAAATATACGTTGACCAGTACCGTTAACACAAGTCTTAAATGTTCTTAGCAAGGGGCTAGTTAAATTGGTGTAATAGTGTCCCAAATATTATTATTTAAGTCTCTAACTAGTAAAGAACGAGTTATATTCTTAATTATGTTAGAAAATCAGAACTTTGGAACTATCTGTTTACAGCCAAGTTGACCAACAGGAAAACTATTAAAACTGTATAACTTCACGTTATGTAACAAATTCAATGTCTACGGGCTATTTTCAGGACACATTTCATGCATAAGCGGAGCGATAAAATCACTTTGTTTTCCGGGATTATTTATATTATTATTATACGCTAACGGCGAGGAAAACATCGTGAGGAAACCTGACTATCCCCCTGGATAGATTGAATACGTCAGTGCTTCTATACGGCTATACGGTGCATTACCTATCACGTTGGGTGCTGTCTAAGTAGTGAAAAGCGGGCTTAGAGTGACTTATTCCTAACATGCCTTCGAATTTCAGTGATGGGCACTCAAGCCACTGACTTCACCCTGGCATTATAAAATAATAAAAAAGAGTATGTAAACAGAGGTCGTTAAGCCTTGAGGTGTTATTTTTATAGGTGTCTTTTTTACCCTAACATGCAAAACTATTTAAGACATTTTATTCAAAGACAATTATATACAATCTATCAAAAAATCTATCTCAAGAAATAGATTATAGTTGGTATCTATATACGGTGGAATTATAGACGGTATTCGTATATGGTGGTATGGTTTACCACCTGTCACTGATACTAATAATCAATTTATTTACTTTATGAGACCGGGTCGTATCACGATAATATTCGTAAAGATATAGATACCTTTATATTCACCCGACGTTTCGACCCAGTTGCATAGGCCGTGGTTGCGGTCGGGGGTGACACAATAAAACAGGAAGTGTGTATACACAAGAAGAATATTATAAACACATATACGCACGACAGGTATCTAAAATCTTTTAACCATCCATGCAACAGTCCGCTGAGTGTGTATGAGAAGATGTATGAGTGTCAATGAAGCGAAAGTGGTCTGTCAGGATCGAGACAAATGGGGTTCCGTGATCTCTGCCTACCCCTCTACAGGGAATCAGGCATGATTTGTGTGTATGCAACAGTCCTTTGCTCGGTTGCATATAAATATAAAGTTACTTACTTACGTTACTTACTTAGTAAGTATAAATTAATAATAATAAGTAAGTAATTGCAGGTCTATGGTTATTTGGTTGATGTGTTAGCAAACTAAAAATCACCAATAGTCCGTATTTATACCATTGGGTCACGAGTGGTTATGCTGTGTGTAAGTGATAGTAATAGGGTTGTTTATAAGCATGTTAGGAGTGATATTTAACGACAGGATCAAGAATACTAGCATAAGGGAAGGTGACGATTTGAAAGAAGATGTAGTGACTAAAATTGAAATGTGAATTTCGGCGTTGAATGACATCCAACGACATTGTCTGCGGATGAATGATAGAAGATAAACAGTGTGTACATATACAGGTTAAATTGAAACAGATTATACTTATAATTGTGTTAATAAATACATGTCATGAGTTATAATACGTCATATATTCTCAATCACCTTTAGATTAACTATAGGGCTATTATATTATACTTACGTAAAATAGGTGATAGGATATTTTATTCGATTTCTAACGAGTTTTATACATTACATGCCGGGAGGAAATGCAGCTAGTTAGCATTAAGAGCTAGCCAAGAAGTACATAAATAGCATACTTACAACGTCACTACTATGCAGTTTTAAAGACCTCCGTGGCGCGATCGGTTAGCCACCTGAACGCAAATCTTGAGGTCCCGGGTTCGATACCCGGTTAAGAACTTCGCTTTTCTTCTGCTTTCCAGTCTGGTTGTTGATTATTCATGCTATATATTATTATGTATTGATCTATGTATTATAAGTATATATTTCTTAAATATACGTTAACTAGTACCCTTAACACAAGTCTTACATGTACTTAGCAAGAGGCTAGTTTAATTGGTGTAATAATGTTCAAATATTATTGTTATTAAATATTATATTCGTGTGTGGCTAAATTCTTATACGTATGATATTTATTAGGGCTGCAACATGTCATTCATATTCCATATTAAGAAAACACAGATACTGAGCTGTGATATAGTTCATATTATTCTCCAAAATTCACTATTGCACCATTTGATCTAAGACCTTGATGTGTTCCATTAAGACGTTTGAAAATCGCTCATTCTTTTAATCGCTCCGCTTATCAACATGTCCACGCCACTGCAGCCGACGTATCGGTCAACTCGGCACAACAATAAGTATTTGCCACCCCTGTATAAAAGGAGGTTTCGCATCTCAGGCTCATCAGTCGATTGTCAATCGTCTCGGGCTGAATTTAAAAATAAAAAACAAAAGTGACAGAAGATTTGGCGGTAAACAAGAATTCGTGTTTAGTGATTTTCCCCCGGAAATTATCACTTTTTCTTGAATTGTAAGTATATTTTGTTATAATTTAAAAGTTTAATTAAGATAGTTTCATTAACTATTTAATCGTAGCATATTAAATTGTAAAATTGTTTTCCGAAACTAGTAGAAAATTGTATTTTTCCATGTAAACATTATTTACTATGAAAATTTACTATTTACTACTGTGTTTCTATAAGGTTTAGAGATATTACTGTATCGAAATTAATATACTAGTGCAACTTATATAAGTTTAAGTAGAGCCACTCAGAAATTAATTTATATACTTATAACTAATAATAATATTAATGAATAAGTATTTATAATGATAATAAGAACGTAATTCATAATTATATATACGTAACTATAAATAATATTCCAAATTATGACTACTCTATTAAATAAAAAAAGCAAAAATAATCGATTTATTTCAACTACATAATGAAATCCGTGTATATAAATTTCAATCCACCTTAACGAAAACAATAGAAACAGGTCATTTTTTCACTTCTTAGTTAATACAAATAATAAAAAGTATTTCATACAACTGCATAAATAAACTCCTGAACAATTACCCCGCAAGGGTTGATGGTCGTGAAAGTTTTAGTCTTTATTACATATGTACGAAGGCCATTAACAACAAAAGAAATTGGCATAAAACTTATCATTAACCGTTATTGTGTTTGCTCATAAGCAATAGTTTTTCATTAAAAAATTAATACATTTTCTTTCACGTGGTTCCATACAATAGTACAAACAGCATAAGAAGTAGATAAAAAGTTAAATATGTGTATTTCTGTTCGATAAGTTATTATGTAGATCGAAATTGAGACATTGCCTGTACATTTATTAATAACGTAATAATATACATGAATGTCCAAAACCCATTTTTCCCCATGACAAACCTCTCATTCTTCATTGACGTCCAGTACATACTCATACACACTCGGCGGTTACAGGTAGTCCTGACGTTACACTTTCCCGGTATTGTATTTTTTTTTGCCAGTAATATTAATAACATCTTTATTTGTCTATAAACATATCACAAACTGATACTTCAAATAAAGTCTTATTACTCAGATGACAATTTGTAACTAAATAATATGCCCTGTCACCATCTAGAGACCACATCAAAGTGATCCGTTGTGATGGTGATCAGGCTTCTTCCTATAAATAAATTGATTAAAAGAGTAAACATGATTTGTTATGCAACCATCATGTATCTGTAGACTGAATTAAAGTTCATGATTAATAACTAACGGGACTTATCGCGTAAGTTTTTATATAATAAAGTTACCTTTATTAACCCGCCGTTTATACGATTTTATTATATAAAAACTTACGCGATAAGTCCCGTTAGTTATTAATCATGAGTTAAAATCGCGAATCTCTTAAAACTAGAATTATAGTCGACTGTACTACTGTAATGTACTACTGACTGAAGTACTGTTTACAACGCAATCCCCTTAAAGTTATGCTTAAATTTACTGAATTATATCTCTGAGGTACTGTCTTCACGAAAGCGATAATACGATATACCTCTATATAATATATACTAGTTATATCTATGTATGTTAAAACTTTCTACAATTCCCCTAAAAAACGAAATCTTAGAATGTAATGAAGCGTCATCAATCAATACTTTTGTCAAACAATTTCGGTGTTCAGTAAACAGTGCATGATAGATCTTTGACAATCTCAATCCGACTCACTTCGAGAACAATTCGACCTATGGTTGCTAAGCAAGTCGGGGATTCAGATAATGTTATCATCTTTTCGTCGTAACAGGTTACTAAAGGACTAGATTTCAAATTTGTCAGTGCCTATATACGGCGTTACGGTTCACCTATCACGTTGGGTGCTGTCTATCTTGTGATACGCGGGCTTCGAATGACCCATACCTAACATGCCTTCGAAATTTCGGAGATGGGCATTCAAGCCTCTGACTACCCTGCCATAATAAAAAAAAGGGAGTGTGTATACACAAGTCGTGAAGCGTATGTTTATGTTTATATAAATAATAAAGCCAAAGTTGAAGGTATAATTGGACAAGGTAGGCCGCGTAGAACTTATACAGAACAAATTGAAAGCATTCTTTTCATTGTGTCTGTTCGAAGTGTGAAGAACAAAAGAGCATGTATGAAAAGGTTAATGAGTGCGAATGAAGCTAGAGAGATCTGTCACCCGTTCCAGGTGGCGATCAATACTCAGTCTATCCCTTTAGGGACGTAGAGGCGTGAATATATGTCTGTATGTACATACTATAATCACACTGCAGAGTTAAAACACGACTTTTCATTACCTTAACCCTTTCATAGTACCAACGTATGTTACTCAAACCTCTAACCACCTCAAAAGGGCTACCATTTAGAAGAGTATGTATGTATTTATATAAAAAGCAATAGTTAATGTCAACCCTGACCCGTTTCCTATAATTTCGGTCGACAATATCGACAAAAGAGGATTAATCCTAAGACCTTTAATCTGTATTAGTACGCACCCTAAAAATGTTTCATGTTGGGCTAGCAACCCTAGTAGTAAAGCTATGGCCTAGGAGGTATTATGTCTAAGATTCTATTTATGTTGAAAGAAATAGAGAGATATTAATTTATGGGGTTCTGTTTTGAAGGCGACTAAGGGCCTAGGAATAAATGGAATCTATTAGGTGATTAAATTTGACATCACAACCCCAATATTCATGCTAATAAGTGACCAAGGAAATCTTTTCTTGTTTCCAAGGTATTTTCCTCCGAAAAGAATTAAAGTACGTGAATGTAAATTCATAAATACCTTTTGTTTATAATAATATGCTTTACTAAAGAACACTAATAAGACATTTACGAAATGCGTTGCAAACTACGGTGAGAGAAAACATAGTGAGGAAACCTACCTGTTTCCCGTACAGGTAATAGTTAGTGCTTGTAAATGGCGACATGGCTTACCACCTGTCATATTGAGTACTCACTATCTTGTCAACACGTGGGTTTGAGGTGTCCATAGAATTACTACCTTCGCAATTGCGGTGATGGAAACTTGAACCTCTCACTACCTAAGGGTTAATGGTCGTGACCACGTTTGTCTTTTTGATTAACACTTGAAGGATATTATAAAACTTTATTAATTATATGTATTTAGTAAGTTTATTTCGTTTTATAACATTTCAAATATGTTCTATTCCTCATTGTAATAGACTATACAAACCTTTTTTAACCAACCTACGCATACAGTAACAGACTGAAGCCTTAAAAATGTTGAAACGCACCTCCTTTGCATGACTATACCACAGTGTGTATGAGACATGAAGAATAGAATGTTCAAGAATAATTATAACTTGAAATTGTGTGAATAGTATCTGTTTATTTAACTTTGTGTCTTATATTGTACGTTTATGGATTATTTTTGATTGATTCAAGGTATGGTATGGTTATTGATATGACTTGACTTTAATTAAGTATTAAATTATTAATAATAATATTTGAACGTTATTACACCAATTTAACTAGCCCCTTGGTAAGTACATTTAAGACTTGTGTTAAGGGTACTAGTCAACGTATATTTAAGAAATTTATGCATATTATATATAGATACATAATCATATAAATAAAATCAACGACTAGACTGGAAAACAGTAGAAAAATGTAGTTCTTAACTTTTCCTCCATCAGGAATCAAAAACCTCACGATTATTATTATTGATCCGGCGTCTAACCGATCGCGCCACAGAGGTCGTCAAAAAACTCTAATTTCATAGTTCAATATTTATGTTGAAAATTTATATCTGTATTTTTACCACATACTCCTATATACTTACACTTCACTTCATAAAATTGACATGCTTCGATGGTTTGGGGATGTTATGCGGACGAATGATAGTAAATTGACAAAAGGAATATATATGGGCGAAGGTTACGTAGGGTCCGGCCTAATAGGACATATGACAGTCAGATAGACGCCATATTGAAAAAGGATGACGTTAGAAGTACCTATATTCAAGAGTGTGTATGATGGTATGAGTTCAATGAAGCGAAAGTGGTTTGTCAGGATCGGAACAGATGTATGTTGACACATACAATATTTTTCGTCACTGGAACAAATCTATTGAGATGTGTGATATATACAGAAGTGGTTTGTCAGAATCTAAACAAATTGGCTCTACCTTTCTAAGGGGAAATAGGCGTGGTCTGTACGTATTGAATAATCATCACAGCCCGTGTTAACAAGCTTAGGTGATAAGCATATGGATTAAATATAACGTAATGTTTTCTTGTTACAGATACTAATCTTCATCAAAACTCCCTAACAATGGATCATGTAGAATTCCGTATTAAAGGTAAGAGATTATTAATAAGAATACTTATAATTATAAGGGTGCTGTCGTATTAACTATTTAATGAATGGAATGCTAATCGGGGAATGCTATCAGTGTCTTGGGAACCGTACCACCTTCTGACAGCGATGATTATAAAGATATTTTCTATGATAATTAAGTTTTTATTTCTACTTTAGATTTACAGTTCTAATTTCTTACTTTATTGTATATTATAAAAATAAATACTATTTATTTCTATAACAAGACGGCTAGTTATAAATTTAAAATCCCGTATCACCACTGAACTTAATCTTGAATCAATTAATTGATTGATCAGTTGATTCTTAAAACTGGTATACACACACTATACTTAGGGAAAATTACCTATAACGTATATGACTAACTCTAATTCATTAGTATGCAAAAAGTGTGCGAAAAATACCAGTAATTACTCCGTAAAGAACGTAAGTAACGACAAATTAGTCTATTATACAGTTCATGAGTATTATGCATTGCGGACAAGTCAAGAGATTGTGCAAATATGTATGTAATGGAAATGAAGTTTAATGAATTTCTATGTACCTTTTCGTAATAAAAATACATTTGCGAAGTGCACCCAATATTACGGTGAGAGAAAACATCGTGAGGAAATCTACCTGTTCCCGAACAGGTAATAGTTAGTGCTTATAAATGACGACATGGCTTACCACCTGTCCCATTGAGTACTGACTATCTGGTCAACACGTGGGTTCGAGGTGGCCATAGAATCACTACCTCCGCGATTGTTCAGATGGAAACCTGAACATCTGACATCACAAGGGTCGTGAACGCGTTGGTCTTTCTATATCTTATTATTACTTCCTTTCTTACTCTTAACACCATTGGTGATTCACTTACTATTGAGAGGTTGGTAAACAAGTCTTAGTTTAGGAGAAAATATACACTAGAAATAAATTGCAATAGTATTGAAGAGAGCTCGCTCAATGTGTTTAGTACAAATAAACGCATAGAATGGTGACGTAGAAGTACCTATAACTACTGAGTGTGTATGAGGAAGAGAACGAATGTCTGTGAAGCGAAAATGGTTTGTCTGGATTGAGATAAATAGAGTTTTTAGATATGTGGCTATCAGTATGTAAGGAGACAGGAGTGATTTATATATGTGTGTATGAATAAATGTATTCTTAGTTTGTTCGCTATTAACATACTTATAGTCTTTTATTTATGAGTTGATTATAATGGCATTAACAAAAAGACATTCATATTATGGCGGGTGTACGCAGTGTGAAGAACAGAGGAGCATGTATGAGAAGGTTAATGGGTGTGAGTGAAGCAAGAGATTTGTCACCCGTTCCAGGTGGCGATCGAAAGTGTCTGCTTATATGTATGTTACAAAAATATTGTTGGCATTTCGCTAATATATTTTATATATCCTAAATCGTATAATTGCAAATATTAGCAAAATGCGTCAACTAGGTACTACGGTTTGGTCTTCCCCGACACATCGTGAGGAAACCTAACTGTTCCCTGCACAGGTAACAGACAGTGCTTGTAAATGGCGACATGGCTGACCACCTGTCACATTGAGTATTGACTATCTGGTCAACACGTGGGTTCGACGTAGCCAATAAATTACCTCGCAAGGGTTCATCTGTGAAAGCGTTTTTATGTTTCTAATTTCCTGTTATAAAAAAGGCAGCTACTTGCGTTCAACCAAGTCCCAAATCTGCAGTAGCTACTGTATCGACCTAATAATAGCTAGAGTTAGTACTCCTACGCAATCGTGTCAATAAAGTAGCAAATTGAATTCTTTACACCTCATAAAAAGGATTTGCCATATCCCCTACAATTCGCTCCGAACGTTTGTTTCAATATACGCAAATGGGATACACAAATGTCTTATTGGGTGGGTACCTACTTTGTATATAATATATATTATATGTTGTGAACGTTGTCATGTACAGTCAACGCTAAAAGTGCAGTCCCAGTTACTTTTTATAAGGTTTTAGTTTATAAGAACAAAAGACAATATTTTTCATTTCGAAGCACGCGAACGTATAGGGGCCATGACAATGCATAGTGTAAGTTTTAAATGAAAAATATTGTCTTTTGTTCTTATAAACGTAAACCTTATAAAAAGTTACTGGGACTGCATTTTTAGCGCTGACTACATTGTAATTAATAATTAACGGGACTTATCGCGTAACCATGGCTGCTGCAATGTAGCCGAAACGTCGGGTTAATAAAGGTAATTTTATTATATAGAAACTTACGCGATAAGTCCCGTTAATTATTAATCATGAGTATAAATCGCGAATCTCTTAAAACTATGACTACATTGTAGTTCTAACGTCATTTGCATAACCATATATGTTTGTCATATATTGTTAATTAAGTCCATAATATCTTCTATGCTAGTCTCGAACGTGATAAGAATGCTAACTAGCTGCCGATCGTACCGGCTCGTTGTAACATGCGACTAAGGGAATAAGGGAAAATGGGATGAATGGGCGATGGGTTGATCATTCATGCTAAAAGTGACCTAGGAAATATTATCGTGTCCGAGATTCAAACCACCCCAAAGGAATTAAGGGACGTGAATGTAAGTCTGTAATATGCCCAGGGGTAAATATAATAAAATCTAGGGAATATACCTGAATTTGTCAACAAAATTATAAATTATATATACTTAATAGGTACTGTAGAAGTGTAAGAAATTTAATTTAATAGCGCAACTTATATTAAAGTCAAAGTCAAATGTTTTAATTCAATATAAGTACAAGTACAGTACATTCATTGAAAGTCAAAACATTAGCCTGACACTGGTTGTCTCTTAGCATTGAAATCCTACCGTTGTTTCGGAAGCCCTGGCTCGGAGAAAAACCAACAAGAAACTTCGGCTTTCAGGATTTTTTGTCCAGTGCCAGTTATAAAACCATGTTTTTTTACCTTTAATCACCTCCTATCATCTCTCCATAACACATATCCCTTTCTGCTCCCAGCTAAAGAGCTAGTAGACTACATGGCTGACTACCTGGAGAATGCTCGGGACAGGCGCGTTTACCCAGACGTCAACCCTGGTTACCTACACGACCTTCTCCCTAGTCACATTCCGGAAAGGGGGGAGAATTTTGATGACATCTTCAAGGACTTTGATGACAAGATTATGCCGGGGGTAAGTCATTTTATAATATAAATTTAAAATAACAATATAAACTTAACGAGAAATCTATAATAAAAACGAGATAGGGAAAATATGGTGAGGAAACCTACTAGTAGTAATAGTTAGTGTTTGTAAATGGCGACATGACTTACCACCTGTCACATTGAGTCCTGATTTAGTCAACACGTGGGTTCGAGGTGGCCGTAGAGAATTACTACCTTCGCAATTGCGACGATGGACACCTGAACCTTTGACTAGCAAGGGTTAATGCTCGTTAACGCGTTGGTTTGTTTGTTTTGTATATTACTAGTGACCCGTTCCGGCTTTGCACGGGTATAAAATATATAGCCTACTCCACTATTTAATGAATGTTATTATACATATAAACCTTCCTCTTAAATCACTCTATCTATTAAAAAAAACTGTATCAAAATCCCTTGCGTAGTTTCTCAGTAGATGAGCTAGCAACCTGTTTTGAATGTTCTTTAAGACATCACAACCCCAATATTAATGCTAATAAGTGACCAAGGACACGTTTTCATATCTCCAAGGTTCTGTCCTCCCCGAAAGGGATAAAAGGACGTAAATGTATTTATAGGTAGTCATTTCATTGAAAGTAAACATCGTGAGGAAACTAACCTGTTCCCCGAACAGGTAAAAGTTCTTGTAAATGGTGACATGGCTTACCACCTGTCACATTGAGACTTGGTCAACACGTTGGTTCGAGGGGGCCATAGAATTACTACCTTCACAATTGCGGAGAAGGACACCTGAACCTCTAACAAGGGTTAATGGTCGTGTTTGTTGGTTTGTTTTGTATATTACTAGCGACCCGCTCCGGCTTTGCACTTCTGGCTATTTAATGGATGTTATTATAAATACCTACCTCTTGGATCACTCTATCTATTAAAAAAACCCGCATCAAAATCCGTTGCGTAGTTTTAAAGATTTAAACATACAAAGGGACATAGGTACAAGGAAAGCGACTTTGTTTTATACTCTTGTTTAAAATAACAATATAAACTTTACAAAAAATCAATAATAAGAGACAGTCAGATAGACGCCATATTGAAAAAGAGTGACATTAGAAGTAAAAGAAGATTATATATTATGATTTGTATTATTATTATTTATTCCTAAATGTTCATAACCAACACGTGCGTTCGAGGTGGCCATAGAATTACTACCTTCACAATTTCGTAGATAGACACCTGAATCTCTGACTAGCTTTTGTTTGTTTGTTTTGTATATTATATCAAGGTTTTTGTTCTAGATATTCCACTGGCAGAGTCCCCATAACCACGCCTATTTCCCTGGTCTCACTTCCTACCCTTCCATCCTGGGAGAGATGCTCATGGGTACTATGAACCTCATCGGATTTACTTGGGTGAGTTAACTATATACATAATCTAGTATGACAAGTAGTCTATCTAGGGAATTAATTTCAATCAATCAATCAGCCTATGACAGTCCACTGCTGGACCTAGGCCTCCCCAAGGTAACGCCACAAAACACGATCACTCGTGGCCCTCAGCCAACCACTACCAGCGACCTTTTTCAGGTCATCAGTCCATCTGGCAGAGAGGCGTCCCACACTACGTTTACCGAGACGCGGTCGCCATTAGAAATTAATTAATTAATAAAATGTAAAATTAATAATTATTATTGAAACTAATTAATTAGTGAATTAATTTAATCATAGTTAATTCGACGTAGCTCAGTTGTTTGGGGCTTGACTCTGTATCAGTGAGTTCAAATCCCGCTTGAGCATGTACCAATGGAAATGAAGTTTAATGAATTTCGTAATAAAATTACATTAAGAAATGTTTCGAGCGTTCCCCGAACAGGTTATAGCCAGTGCTTGTAAAAGGTGACATGGTTTACCACCTGTCACATTGAGTACTGAGTTTAGTCAACACGTGGGTTCGAGATTCCTCAACATGAGTTGGTTAACTGAACCTCTGACTACCCGGCAAGGGTTAGTGCTCGTGAACGCGTTTGTCTTTGTTTTTTTCTATTTATTGAAACGCGGGCTTCAAGTGACCCATACCTAACATGCCTTCGAAATTTCGGAGATGGGCCCTCAAACATTTGACCACCCCGTCACGGTAAAAAAGAAAGTGTGTATACACAAGTCGTGAAGCGTATGTTATGTTGTGACGTTATACAAAGAAATGCTAGTTCACAATATCACATGCCATGGCGAAATCTTTCTAAATACATACATATGTCGATCTATCATAGTATGGACAGGGCACTGGCGGTCCAGGTATACATACATATATTCACACCTCTACGTCCCTAAAGGGATAGGCAGAGACTATCGATCGCCACCTGGAACGGGTACCAATTCGCACTTGCTTCACTCACAACTATTTACCTTCTCATACATGCTCTTCTAGAAAGAAAGAAAATTTATTCACTACATTAACAAAACACAAACATGGAAAAAATATATGTAAAAAAAAACCATTGATGCAGTGAAAAGGTGCTGCCGGAGGACCAGTGATAGCTAGGCTGCATCACTGGTCCTCCGGCAGCACCCGATTCAGAAACTGTCACAAGCTGCATATAATTAATAACAAACATGCACAAAATAATTTATTTATAATATACAAATACAGATATAATATTTACTCATACATAAAATTGATACACTATAATTCATAATCATACTACTTTCTTTATTTTTCTGTAAACTTAATATATCTCATTTGATCCAGGCTTCATGTCCTGCTGGTACCGAGTTGGAGACCATCGTGATGAACTGGCTGGGGAAAGCCATTGGGCTGCCTTCCGCTTTCCTGAACGAGAAAGACCACAGCCCTGGTGGAGGGGTTATACAGGTAACTTGGCACTTTGTACAGTCCTATGCTGGTCTCTGGATAGTGTGAAGGGTGTATAGTGATTGATACTAAGTGATAATCTTGCTAGCATATCGTAACAGACGACTAAGGGACTAAGGGTCAATGTAATTAGAAGATAAATGGGTATTTGCGAAAAGATACAGTAAAAGGCAGGTTCTTTTCTTTGGAATACGGAATAGCTAATAACAATATTTATCACACATAATTTTTTACACTTAATATACCTATTACGTTATCTCATAACTTTTTGGTCTGTGTTGCATGTCGCGTGACGGTCGTGTCGTCATGTGTATTAGTACCAATACTCCCTTTTGGTGGCGCTGTCAGCGTTAAATACTAAATATCTTTAATACTGCAACATTAGTTTAATGTCTATAATGTGAAAAATTCTCACTTTTACCGTAGTTTCATAAAACTCCACAAATTTACTATGCAACATGGCCGAAACGTCGGGTAACAAAGGTTTCGAAAACATACATATTTATTGGTTTATAATTAACTTTACAGATTATAAATGTATAAATAACTTTGTTTATAAGACATACGCGATAAGTCCCTCTTGTAAAATGATAAAATCGCGAGTGTCAAATTTAAAAACAAAATAAAATTCCTTTTATTCACACTAGACGCAGTAATACATATACACAAATAGAGAAAAGACTTAATTAATAATAATATACATTTATGGAACCAAGCGCACATGGCAACCTCGCGCAAGTGTGAATAGGATTTGTCTCAGCTAATGTTGATTGTGTGAAATTCACATTGCCAACGCTGATATTCCGACAAACCCTTAAGTACGTACTAGCTCTTCTATAAACAAATAAAATATATTATACTGTGTAGTTCTAACTGAAAATATTATTGAGACTGTGCAATTTCCGTTCAGTGAGTGTCAAAGAAAAGAAATAAAACCAAGAAATGGTTAATTTACTCTATTTTTTTTACCACACAGACAACAGCCAGTGAATGCACCCTCGTAAGTCTCCTGTCAGCCAGGACCAGGGCCCTTTCAGAACTCGCCAAGTTGAACCCTGAGATGCCCAGCTCAGAACTACTGGGCCACCTCGTGTGCTATTGCTCGGACCAGGCGCATTCCAGTGTGGAGAAGGCTGGGTTGATTGGTAAGTAGGTGAAGAGGATACGTTACTTAGTATCAGTGGGTATAGGGGTCAAACCTGGAGAATAAAGCAATGGAAATACGAATACATATTTGCAATAAATATACATATGTAAGGGGATACGTACGTACGACACAGAGTATCGATCGCCACCTGGAATGGCCAAATCCTCACCTCCCTTGATTTACTCACACCCATTAACCTTCTCATACATGCTATCCTATTCCTTGCAAAGAATGTCTCCGATTTGATCTGTATATGTTCTATGTGGCCTACCCTGGTCAATTTACCTTCTACTTTGGCTCTGTCAATTTCTATCGTAACCCTCCTTTCGTCCATCCGCTCCATGTGCCCACACCACAACTTTCAATCACAGTATTCCGTACCCCATCTCACAATCTTACATTACGCATTTTATTACAATCAAAATACATTTTCAAAATGCACTGAATAATACGGTGAGGGAAAACATCGTGTGAACGTGTGAATCAGTGAACGATCAGGTAATAATCAGTGTTTGTAAATGGCGACATGGCTTACCATCTGTCACTGATTGAGTACTATCTCTTTAGTTAACAAGCGAGTTCGAGGTGGCCATAGAATCACTATCTACTATTATGGAATGTGAACCTCTTGATTATCTAGCAAAAGTTAATGATCATGTATGTGTACATCATCTACGGTTCATTTTACTCGTACAAAAACTACTTATGTTTCTTTATAATTTGTTTTTGTAACTGGCACTGGGCAAAAAATCCTGAAAGCCGGAGTTTCTTGTTGGTTCTTCTCCGAGCCAGGGCTTCCGAACCAACGGTAGAATTTCAATGTAAGTGACAACCAGTGTCAGGCAAATGTTTTGACTTTCAATGAATGTACTGTACATGTACTTATGTTGAATAAAAACATTTGACTTTATTAATTGTACGTTTTTCTTCAGGATTGGTTCGAATGCGCTACATTGAATCTGACTCATCTCAGAGCATGAGAGGCGAGGCACTGGAGAAAGCCATCTTGGCTGACAAGGAAAATGGATTGGCACCTTTCTGGGTAAGTACACATAGAAACGTCCATAATATCTAATTAGCTCGATAGAAGAATAACAAAAGAACGTTTTGATACTAAAATCCATAATATTTAAAGATGTAAACTCAATGTGAAGGATAAACATCGTGAGAAAAAACCTTTGGGATAGTTATTATGTCTTGGTCGCAGATGGGTTAAATGATATAATATGATATCTGTCTGACGTCTATCGAACTAATGTATATATGTATATCGGTTGAATTATAGTAGACTGACAAAAGAAATATATGTGAGTGAAGTGGAAGGGCAGGCCGGCCCAATAGGACATATGACAGTCATATAGAGGCCATAGTGAGGTTAGGAGAACCTATAACCACCGAGTGTGTATGAGGAGATGTATGTTAATGAAGCGAAAGTGTTTTCCCGAATAGGGACAGATTGAGATGCGTGATCTCTGCCTATCCCTTTACAGGGTAACGGGTAAGATGTGTACATATGTATGTATGAATAAAATATCCATTTAGATTTGCTCGGATAAAATATCAAAAATTAATTAACTAGCCTTCATTCAATGCAACAATCACAATCAATCACAAAATATTCAAAAATGACGTCAGAATTTTAATAAAAAGGATTACATTTCATCTTTCCTATAAAATATAGCCTCAATAACTTAAAACTCTTGTAAACAACAATCATGCTAAGTCTCTATTAACAAGCTGTACCATTTGCGACTTTTTATAAATTGGTCCCTGAGGGAGAAATTCTCGACTTGGCGCAAGCATTCGACTGAGTAGACGCTCATTATTTTACATTTTAATCTCGGATCTGCGATTAATGAGATATTTTATTTATTGTTTTAAAATGTTGAAAAATAGGTATATCCAGTAGCTAATTAAACAGATCAGTAACTATTTTAGTCTCGTGCTAGTCTGGGACGTTAAAAGACGTTTTTCCCGGCTTGTCATTGTCATGGCGATGGGCTAGCAACTTTTCACCAATGTTCCGTATGAGATCATATCCCCAAATATTGCTGAAAAGTGACGAAGGACATATTTTCATGTTTCCAAGGTTCTATCTACCCCGAAAGGGATTAATTGTGATGATTACCTGTTAGGGTGACGTACATTTCAGAATTAAATAAATAAATTTATATAACCTAGTTCCCTCTTACGACATGCCGGTAAAAACGGCAGCTAGTTAGCTTTTTTCGTCCCAGACTAGCACAGGCAAGTCATTTTATTTATGTATATTTCATTACTAGTGACCCGCTCCGGCTTCGCACGGGTATAAAATATATAGCCTACTTCACTATTTGATGGATGTTATTATACATATAAACCTTCCTCTTGAATCACTCTATCTATTAAAAAAACCGCATCAAAATCCGTTGCGTAGTTTCAAAGATTTAAGCATACAAAGGGACATAGGGACAAAGAAAGCGACTTTGTTTTATACTATGTAGTGACTTTTAAAGTGGTCTTTCAAGATTCAAGAGTTTTTACCAGCCCTCTATAGTATACTTAATTGTTTCTATTAATATATCCTCTTTTAGGTATGTGCAACACTAGGCACCACTGGTACAGTAGCCTTTGACAACTTGGAAGAAGTGGGTCAGGTGTGCGAGCGGCATTCCATTTGGCTCCACATCGACGCAGCCTACGCCGGCAGTGCATTCATATGTCCCGAGTACAGGTAACATACATACATATAGATCATACACATAGTAAGATATCATACATACATTTACATCTCAATCCCTTAGGGTAGTCAAGTAATTAGGCGTAGTAGCGTAGTGAACTTTAACTACCCCGCATTGGTTAATGGTCGTGAATGAGTTAGTCTTTTTGTATTTTTAATAAATAGGTACAATAATACATACATACATGTGCAGCGCATTTCCCTGTACAATTTTTCACCGAGATAGACATTATTCGAATAAAAAATATAATTAATAATTTCGAATAGCGGCTGTAGCCAGTGGGCAAGACCTCGGACTTCGTATGAGAAAGGTCCTAGGTTCGAATCCCCACTTTGGCATGTAACAATGAATGAAATTTAAATATGTGTTTTTCATTTACGTACATAATTTACAGTCGCGTCAAGTCGTGAAGCATATGTTATGTATGTCTATGTTATGTTTATTATTCGGTGCATTTCGCAACTGTATTTTTATTACGAAAATGTACATACAAATTCATTAAACTTCATTTCCATTGGTACATGCTCAAGCGGGATTTGGACCCTGTACCCTTGATACAGAGCCAAGCCACAAACTGCACTATGCCGCATTTATTTAGTGCATTTAATTTTTTTAATTGCGAATTCAAAACAGTAGGATTGTATATGATATTAGTTAAGTTTTTTTAATTATAATTTAATAAGGCTTTTACTCGATTGCATTAGGTTAAACCTGTAATGATCAATATTTCTGGAGGAATAAATAAAATAAAATAATTAAATATTTCTTTCAGGCACTGGCTGAAAGGTATCGAAAGGGCTAATTCCTTTGCCTTTAACCCCAGTAAGTGGATGATGATCAACTTCGATTGCTCTGCTATGTGGTAAGTGTAATATACATATATATTCACGTCCTTTAATCTTTCATAAGGTACACACAACCTTGGAGATATATTAATACTGTAGTATTATATTATCTGTGTCTTAGGTAACTTTATTTATTCAAATTGGGGTTGTGATTGCAATTATATGGCACATTCTTGATAGGTTGCTATCATCCAATAGATTACATTGACCCCTTGTCCCTTAGTCGCCTCCTACGACATGCTGGAAAGAACTTCTGGTTGAGTCATGGTTGCATGACAACAAGTGAAACTCAGTATAGTTCGACGTTCAATGAATGTACTATTACTGTAATAATATTGAATTTTTTTTTTCACTGAACGGCAGGTAGTTATCATTCTTATAATACAGACTTACATAGATGTATTTATACATAGAGCCATTAGAAATAATCAGAATTTTATGGATACAATGTTATCGATTCGAAATCAATATTTTATTATGTTTTGCAAGTCAGCCAATGTATCGTAAGTAGAAGGCTCAAAGCGGTTGTACGTAGTGAAGAACAGAAGAGCATGTATGAGAAGGTTAATGGGTGTGAGTGAAGCCAGAGATTTGTCACCTGTTCCAGGTGGCGATAGATAGTCTCTGCCTATCCTGTAGAGGATGTAGATACGTAAATATATGTATGAATTGTCAGTCTCGAAATGATGTTAATAATACGCTTATGTTTTCAGGGTCAAAGATAGCACAGCCTTACATAGGACCTTCAATGTGAATCCCATATATTTGCGCTACGAAAACTCAGGTAATTTTTAAAACACTTTACTTACCGAACGTTATTGACACATAATGATATTTACACTTATCTACGATTAGTATCGATCGTCACTTTGAACGATCCTGACGAATTTCTCTTGCTTCGCTCACACCTATTAGCCTTCTCATACATATAAAGTAATTTTAAATATTAATAATAAAACTGGGTTTGGACTTTTTACTAGCCGTTAGAGGGTCAACATTTCTTCTCTTTCTTTCTTACATCTTGAGTGAATTTTAACAAAAGAGGGTTTTTAAACTATGTAAGGCCGTTAAAAATAATTCATTGCTCGAATATTATTGTACTCTTATATCTGGCTTCTGTGTATTGTTAAGTAAAATTTATAATTTAATACTGTTTAATGTAAATATTATTTTACTTTTCAGGCAAAGCTATCGACTATATGGTAAGCATGTATACATATTCATACATATACATTCACGTTCTTTAATCCCTTTCGGGGTGGACAGAATCGTATTGGTCACATATTAGTTATTGCATACAGATCGTATTAATAAAACATATTTTTAATCTTAAATGAATTTGAAATTTATTGAATGAACAACAAATTGTACTTATATAGTAAATTTTAATATATGTAGAAAAACTCAAATAAAGTAGACGTAAATTTAAGACTATATTATAAAACATCTAATATTTTCTACTAATTATCTAATTTATGTCTCAATGAACAAAGTAATCGACTATAATGTATTTGAGATAGTTTTATTCTCAATTTTAAGAAATAACAGCTTATTTTATAAGTGCAATATATAAACACACAATCAAATATGTACTTTAAAACCCATTGTCAAATATGCATTTCAAAACTTTAGATAGGTAAGGGTGAAGAAAATGAAAAGAACCCAATCAAAATGAGCAAAGACACTTACAGCACAACCGATATATTTGATAAAAACCCCAAATTCAAAAGTGTTGATGAAATCCACCATAACGAAGAAAAGGTAGCTAATAGTGATGAAGAATTGTATGGTAGTGGAGACGAACTATACAAAGAAGGGAAAATTAAAATCGAAGAGGACAAGAAAGTTGAATATTTAGTATGTTGTTCAAGTTTTAGGTGGTGGATTTGGGTTTGGTAGAAGATTAAGTGGTGTTGGTTGTTGGAAAAGCTTCAAGTGTTAGTTTATAAGTTACATTTTCGTCAACTTGTCTTTGTAATTTAGTATAGTACTTCTGATTGGGAACGGCTAGTAATTTTATATTATACGTACTATATTATAATTCATTCGAAACCAATGCACAATTAGTTTGCAGATTAATGTACATTTTCGATAAAGAACTAAAACTAAACTTTCAAATTATATTTTCATAATGATTTCTCTCTTAATACTCGTATATCGAAATTGCATAGATTTGGTGATGGTATTACTAATTTGGTAAAGGTAATGGTAATCATAAAACTGCTTTGAACTTTCATAACCGTATAAATACATACAATAAGTTATTATAAGCATCAAAAACGTGTACTTAATACTGCTTTTGATATTAATTATTAGCTTCATTACATGTATATTACGATTAAGTAATGTTTTGATATTAAATGATGCCATACAAATTAGAATTAACGATTATTCTTATATTTTCTTTAGCACTGGCAAATACCGCTCAGTCGTCGATTCCGATCTTTGAAACTTTGGTTCGTGCTGCGTAACTATGGAATTGAGGGCCTGCAGTCACACATTCGTGAGGTAAGAATAAAATAAAAAATAAAATTCCTTTTATTCACACTAGACGCGGTAATACATATACGCAAATAGAGAAAAGAATTAATTATATAATAATTTACATTTATGGAACCAAGCGCACATGGCAACCACGCTAAGACTAACTTATGATTCATTAACTTGAATCCATTGATCCTCATGAATATGGATTCTGGATTTAAATTTATTATAGTCACTTATTATCAGTAATTTAGCGATAGTTAACAAGTAATGTTTGACTCTGTGTCGGTGAAAACCGGGTTCAAAACGAGCATACACAGATAGAACAGTTTTCTTATTTCCTATCTACAATGTCACAATAAAAATATCCTTTGGGATAACAGACAGTGCCTGTATACGGCGATACGGTTTATTACCTATCACGTTGGTAGTCTATCTAGTGAAACGCGGGCTTGAGTTGGTCATACCTAACATGTCTTCGAAATTTCGGAGATAGGTACTCAAACCCTTAACTACGGGGCCACAATTAAAAAGACAGTTCATATATGTGGCTGGATGATTTGATATTTCGGGTTTTTGCATAAAACCTAAGCATTTTCCGAAAACACGAATAATTGGACAATGGTGATCAACTATTACAACAGCCATTTGCTTCTGGCACTTCGCCGTCCGATACCGCAGCACGCTTCTCTCAGCTCATGCGTTGTTTATCATATTCTAACCTAACCTACTTAGATTTCTGTTGATGGGTAACATAAAGGATAAGCAATGATCACTATCGTCTAATTATCCGTATTTTCCTAAATAATGAATTACCCTGGATATCAAATTATTCTGCGACATATACAAAAGTTGTAAAGCGTATCTTATGCTATAATTTTACATACATACACATCACAACGGATTCACTGTAGCGAGGTAGGCAGATAATATAATAAATAAAACTATATGGTGTTTATTTTATTTAATATTTGGTTGTTTCCAGAGCGTTCGCCTAGGGCAGAAGTTCGAAGCCCTTGTAGCAGCGGATCCTCGATTCGAAATCCCTCAGCCAAGGAATCTGGGTAAATTGCTTACATACTTAACCTAGCACGTCCTTTAGTCGCTAACTCGACGTAGCTCAGTTGTTTAGGACTTGACTCTGTATCAAAGAAAGAAAAAAAATACTTTATTCTCTGCACAAATTACACATAACACACATGTAATAAACATCAAGGATGAAAACCTGATGGAGTGAAAAGGTGCTGCCTAAGTATACGTATAAGTGGGTCATTCATTAACATCCTATGTCCCCTAGATGGGGCAGAGAGCATCCACAGTGCTCCGCCATCTCGATCGGTCTTGGACTTCGCGCTTAACTACACTCCACGTTTTTCCTATGGCCACCGCTTCTGCAAATGTATCAGAGGATACAGGGTTCAAAATCACCAATCGGAGATTTCTATTTCCTAGGTCACCTTTCGGCATAAATAGTCCCGTACTAGTCAGGGACGTAAAAACAATGCTAGCTAGCTGTCGTTGTTCCCGGCATGTCGTAGCAGGCGTTTAAGATACTAAGGGTTAATGGAATCAATTTGGGAATGGGCTAGCAACCTGTCACCGGTGTTCCATATAACATCGCAACCAATGTATGATCAATGTATGTCTTTGGTAACGTGGCTGTATGAGCACGAAGTCTTTCAAAAAGGAGGTCGCATAGCTGTGCAACGGGGAAATGCCACCAGCCTTCTTGGGACACTTCCTATCACTGCCAGTGATTTGGCAGAAAATTTTTATTTGTAAATCTAATTAGCTTTAAGATTTAATTTTATGATTATCAACTTTATTTATCTAGTCTTATTATTTTGATTTATTACTTCATGTAAATATCTGACGACCTCCTTGGCGCGATCGGTTAGCCGGTACGCTAATCGTGAGGTCCAGGGTTCGATTCCCGGAGGAGGCAGAGTTAAGAACTATGCTTTTCTTCTGCTTTCTAGTCTGGTCGTTGATTATATATGCTATCTATGTATAATATGTATATATTTCTTAAATATACGTTGACTAGTACCTTTAACACAAGTCTTAAATGAGCTTACAAAGGGGATAGTTCAATTGGTGTAATAATGTCCATATATTATTATTATTATATCGCTTAACCATTAAAATACATGGCTAATTAATTTTTTTTGACAGGTTTGGTAGTTTTCCGTTTGAAAGGCGAGAATAATTTGACAGAATGCCTGCTGAAGCGACTTAACGGTAGAGGCAATATCCACTGTGTACCGGCTTGCTTCAAGGATATTTACGTCATTCGATTCTGCATCACGTCTCAAAGGACCACCAATGAGGATGTTCTTAGTGAGTAAACTTCACTACATAGAATAAAACAAAGTCGATTTCTCTGTCCCTATGTCCCTTTGTATGCTTAAATCTTTGAAACTATGCAACGGATTTTGATGCGGTATTTTTAATAGATAGAGTGATTCAAGAGGAAGGTTTATATGTATAATAAGAGCCATTAAATAGTGGAGTAGGCTATATATTTTATACCCGTGCGAAGCCGGAGCGGGTCGTTTGTATTTTATATATCATCAACTCTATATGTCAATTAAAACCACTATGGCGCGAACTGTTGACCACTTATGCTAATCGAGAGTTCTGGGGTTCCTGATGGAGGCAGAGTTAGGAACTACGCTTTCCAAATGCTGTATAGTCTGATCGTTAATGGTATATATGTGTATCTATCTTTAGCAAGTATTTTTTTCTTGAGTTTACGTTGACAAGTACCCTTAACACAAGTCTTAAATGTACTTACCAAGGGGCTAGTTCAATTGGAGTAATAATGTCCATATATTGTTATATATTTATATCTCATTCTTTCCACTTATTTCACACCCTTTCCTTTACATACATACACATCACGCCTGATTCCCTGTAGAGGGGTAGGCAGAGATCATGGATCCCCATTTGTCCCGATCCTGACAGACCACTTTCGCTTCATTGACATTCATACATCTTCTCATACACTCTCGGCGGTTATAGGTACACCTAACGTCACCTTTTTTCAATATAGCGTCTATCTGACTATTATATGTCTTATTTAACTTTCCTTTACTTATATTTACTTTTCCTTTTGTCTAAATTCCTTCAACCTTTTACAGAGGATTGGGACGAGATCAAATACGTCACCTCTGAACTCCTGAAGGAGGTGTATGGATCTGAAGACGGAAATATTACTAAGAAACCGAAAGTACATGTCACTCTTAAGGGTAAGTTTGAAAGTCTTATCTTCACTACATAGTATAAAACAAAGTCGCTTTCTCTGTCCCTATGTTTGTATGCTTAAATCTTTGAAACTACGCAACGGATTTTGATGCGGTTTTTTTAATAGATAGAGTGATTTAAGAGGAAGGTTTATAGTATAATAACATCTATGAAATAGTGGAGTAGGGTATATATTTTAATCCCGCGCGAAGCCGGAGCGGGTCGCTAGTACTAAGTATAGAAGAAATTGTTTACTACTATCAGTCAGTCAGTGTCTGCAATGCTGCTATTAATCACGTTATACATATACGAGTTGGAAAGCACCTTGGGATATGTACTACTTGTCTATTAGTATAATATTGAGGCTGTGATGTCGTATGGAAAATCAATGACAGGTTGCTAGCCCACCGACCAATACACCATCACAAATGCTTGCCGATTTAACACGAAAGTTAGGTCAGATATACATACATACACATCATGCCTGATTACCTGTAGACAGGGAATCAGGCAGAGATCACGGATCTCCATTTGTCCCACTGACAGACCACTTTCGCTTCATTGACACTCATACATTCTCATACACACTCGGCGGTTATAGGTACTCCTAACCTATAAACCCAGCGTAACTAATTCGCAATTCTCTCAACAGAAGCTAAGCAGATCAACCCGACATTCGGCACCAGTCTTCTACTGGCTAACAGCCCAATGAGTCCTAAAGTGGTGAATGGAACCCATGCAGCCATCTGTGAATATAAACAAGTACTAAACGCTTGTGCTCATACATTCGCCCAGCTTAAGATGCAACCTAAGGATAGCCCTGGTAAGTTATAATCACAAGTAATCTGTCTTAAAGTAAGATTTAAATGAAGTACCATAAGATGATATTGATTTGACGACCTCCGTGGCGTGATCAGTTAGCCGCCTCAACGCCAATCGTGGGGTTTGATTCCTAGTGGGAGCAGAATTAAGTATTACGTTTTTCTTCTGCTTTCCAGTCTGGTCGTTGATTATATATGCTATATATGTATGTATCTGTATATAATATGTATATATTTCTTAAACATACGTAGACTAGTACCCTTAACACAAGTCTTAAGTGTACTAAGCAAGGGGATAGTTCAATTGGTGTAATAACGTCCTACAATATTATTAAAACGATAGTCGTTAAATTGCCTATATTGTGAGTGTTTTCTTAGAAGAGAATTGTTATATAAAGCAGTTCATACAACCAGTAGATTTAATTTTACTGAGAAAGTGAAATTTGAACTGAGAAAAGGTAAAAAAAACAATGAGAAGTATGAGAGTAGAAGACTAAGTGAAGAATGACATTGAATGAAGTTCAACCAGTGATCATCTAAAAATGGTAGAAGGAGAAATATTAGAACAAATTGAGATGGTCAAGCTTGATTTTTGATGATAATGTGTTGTGTATTTAACAATTTAGATTAAGATAATTTCTTTATATTATCTTTACTTCAAAAGATGTGGAGTGAAAGTACATAAAAGATTATTATGGAAATTCACACAAAATCATTAAATTGCTTTCCTGTAGCTTTAGAATAGTAGATTTAGATTATCCATGTAGTTAGTTTTACACATTCAAAATACTTATCAAGACTGCTGTTTCATAAGATATTAAAAACAATTTTTTTCATCGGTGAAGGAAAACATAGTGACGAAACCTGATTTCTTTTACAAAAAAACAGAACTTATCGCGTATATTTTATAAACAAATTACCTTTCTGACTCGATAGTTGGGCCATGTTGCAATGGCCATGGTTATAGGTTGACTTAGTTTATAAAATAAAAACTATAAGCCTCGTTTTCTTCTGAGATGAATAAAAATCGCGGTCTCTCAACAAATGAAACCCGTTTCTCTCTCAAAAATATGCTATAGTCAGTATCTGTATACATCGGCATGTTTTAGCATCTGTCACGTTTGATAATTATTATCTGCTAAAAGTGGGTTTCAAATGGCCAAAGACCAATCAAAGTTCATTGTAGACTAGACCTTTACTTACCTGCTAGTGTCACTTTGAGACCTTTCATATCTTCGTAGACTACACCTTTATTCATATACCTGCAAGGGTTCTATCATTTGCTTCCACATCTTCTGAAGCAGCAGACATTCACAACCATTCGTAACTAACTCTGCCCTCCACACTAACCAACTAGAAATGAGGAAGCGCATCAGAGGCATCAAAATGTACGGGAACAGGCTTTCCTTCGACTCTTGTATGGACATGGTGCAAGGTATCATGATGGAGAACTCTCTGCCTAAATGCTCTGAAGATGACAGGGAAGAATTCTCGAGCCGTAAGTACATTTACCCGTGGGGAGGCCTATGTGCAGCAGTGGACTGCAATAGGCTGATTGATTGATTGAAGTAGACAATTTGGTCATTGGGGAAGCTTTTGCATTTTGTGTTCGCTTGTTTTCCAAATAGTTTTGGATGATAATAAGGTAACGATGTACGAATTTTTAGCTGTTTCAGTGTGCTCTATATGTGTGTATTTTTTTGTTTGTATTTGTGTTGTCAGAAGCTATGCTTTTGTCAAGTATATTACATTTATGCTGCGATTTATTATATTATGATTTATTATGACGTTGAATTTTAATGTTTGTGAAATCCCTGATAATTTTTTTAATGACAAAATTTCAGGGATATTGCATTTGCAAGAATATGGATCAGAAATAATGTGTATATATATATATATATATATTATATATAAATAATAAAATAATATATATATATATATATATATTATTCTATTATTTATAAAAAGCAAGATTAATCCTTACCTTATAAGTTGTAAATAATGAATAAACGTTACTTTCTACTTCCTCGCTACATGTAATGCATGTCATCTTTGTTTTTTATATTTGTTTCTGCTAATGTGTTTTATTTTGTTTGTTGTTTTATGTGATTGTTCTACTTATAGGTGCCAATGTTGATTCAGTCGGTGCCACCTTATAAGTATTGAGGTAAACCGTAAATGTTTTAGAGGTGGAGGTGACTTATCATATTTTTGCTTGATTAAGTAAAAAGCCTTAGTTTTGGTTAATCGTATGTGGTAAACCAGAAGTATACTCCATACTACTATATATAGTTTATTAAGCTAAGTCAAAGGTTATATAAAATCATATTCTGTTCGTAAGATACTACAGGTATACAGACGAATATCATTTATTATAAAATAAAACTCAATGTTAACATATGTAATTATAGCATGTGATAGATTTGTTACAAATTAACATAGGTGTTTCAAAAAGTGTTTAATAAAAAAGCGTTAGTTTTTAATCACCCTAATCATTAATCTATTATATCAAATAAGTATACCATCATCGCAACTACCTAACTATACCCATAGGTGGCGGTACATACTAACCACAAGAGCAATTCTAACTAAACTTCCTTTACAGATTCCAGCTTAGGCGAAAAGTCACCAACCTCGCCTCACAGGGTGTCCAATCCTCGCATCAAAACCGACATATTTTACCGTCTACCCTTACCTACAATTCACAAAAGACATCGCTCAAAATCCGTGGACGCCATTTTGACAAACTTCAATCTGTCATTCAGTGACGCGTCCGTTGATGTTGACATGAAAGCGAACAAAATTGTCGTGACACCAAACGAATCGTATGTTGATGAAGGAAAGCTTAAAGATCTTGGCAAAGACAATAAAGATCCTAAGGCTGTTGCGAATAAGAAGAAAGAAGTAACTATTAAAGGGCCTGAGAGTTTTATAAGGAAGCTTATAGAACAGTTTACTGAAGCCAAGGCTTGAGCACAAAGTTTGCAACGGGACGTTTTAATGCACGATTTTGTTCACTTGTTCTGTCATTAACAATTCTACATTTAATTTCATTCATGATAATACTTGTTAAAGACATTTTATTGCAGACAAGCTGTCATTGATTTAGATTTCACGATTTTGTTTGCTTTTTTTTGTCATAAACAATTCTTCTTATCATTTATTTGATGATATACTTTTCAAAAGCATTTTATTGGAGTCAAAGAGTTATTGATTTTTATTTGTAATTAGTTATTTATTTGGAAGTAACCTTGTAGATTACTTATTGTTTCTTTTAATAAGGGATAAATATGGTTTTTAAGCAGAAGTTTAAATTTCTCGTGTATTTTCGAATAAGTTTAAAAAGTTATTATTCAATTCATTATTTTTAACAGAGATGTCTTACAGATTTAAATTAAAATGTGTTTTTGTAGTTGACTCTACGTATGGTTATTGATGTTTGGTTGTATTTCGATAAAACTTTTAATATAGATGTCTAAACGGCTATATTACTCAAATATATGACATAATATCGCTTTAAATATTAAATCAATAAATTATTTATTTACATAATTATGTGATGAGATATATTAAATAATATAAAAAATGCGTGTATTTAGCAATAAGTGTTCTTTGTTTAAATGTCTATCAAGTTGTGTAATAAGTATGCTATATAAAAAGAAATTATAACTTTACAATAACGGTGAGGAAAAACATGTTGAGGAAACCTGCCTATCCCTCGGGATAGGCAATAGGCCAGTGCCGTCGATTCAGTTCACTACCTATCACGTTGGATGCTATCTATCTAGTGAAAACGCGGGCTTCGAGTGACCATACCTAACATAAGTCGTGAAGCGTATGTTATGTTTTATGTTATAAAAATAAATCATTACTGTCATTAATAAATATAAAAAGAAAAATGCATTTCAAGCAGATTATTGCAATATAATTTAAAATAGACATAGTTATTACTTGATATATGTATAACTTAATTTAATTTTGCACCTATATTATAATATAGTATATACTTATGTTGAAATTATGTTATTCTTAAGAAAAAATATTTAAAAAAAATCCTAGTGTAAAATACATTTTCGGAAGGCGATAGTATGTAATGAGATGGTTAAGTAAATATTATTTTATGAACTAGAAGCCACTTAAATATTATTATTAGTTTATTCTAAGTACTGCTGTGCATAACCCAATAATTTGTAGCTTAGTGTCATAATTATTTAAGAATTGTGTATTTAATATAATCTACACACTATGATATGAATTCACTCATTTTGAATCTCTGGATCAAGAAATTAATGAAAAGTATACTACTATAATAAATTACATATATTGATATTAC